>JAPMOR010006796.1:94861-127097 GCA_026543865.1 Argiope aurantia
CACACACACACACACACACACACACACACACACACACACACACACACGCACGCACGCACGCGCGCGCGCGCGCGCGCAAACACACATCGGATTAGGTTTTTCTTTCTAGTAGGTAAAGTGTAAGGAGATAGGCGTCGAATCTCAAGGTCACAACAGTCGATAAATATGAGTGCAACCCCTGACTTTTCCTTGTAATGACGCTGTATGAAGCGTTTTGTGCTTCTTAATATAATAAAAAAAAACTGCATTTAGGAAAGTTGATGAACCATTTCCTCTTCATTATTTGGCACCAAGATCAGACTAAGATCAATAATTTTGGCCTCAATACCGTCTTTGAAAATTTTAATTCTTGGAATTGTTAAGCTGTTGTATTCCTATATAAACAAATATATAGATATGAGACAAATAAATTACCCTCTTTTTGGATAGATTTGATCCCAAATGTAATATTTTAACTTCTAATAATAAACCTGTTATGTAAATCTTATCAATATATCTGTTTGCGTTTTAGAATTATTGTATTTGCATGAATGAGGAAAAGTAATAATATGAATTTTGTCCAAATATTTTTTTAACTACTATATATTTTCCTGAATTTTACTTACTTAACTCTCTACATTTTGTAGTTATCGTATTCCCTTAGACAGACAGACATTGTTCCTGTTAAAAGTTTCGTTCAAAATTTTATTGCAATCAACAAATTTAACGTCTGACTGCTTAATTTTTTAAAATCACTATTTAGATTTGAAGTTTGCAAATAAGTTCAAATATTTTTCAAACAAAGTGAACTGATACTATATGTTACACGATAATAATGATATAATAAAAATCTGCAACCGTAAAAACGAACACCCTAAATTGCAAATGAACGTGGGAAGCAATAGAAAATGGATTGATTGCCAACCCGCAGAAATCAAGGGACCAAGCAGATAAACATACCAACTTGAATCCGTCTACTTCAAAGCTCTTTTGAGTTATAATCACAGATACAGATATAATACCAAAAATGTGTTTTTCGAACTCAAGGAAGTCTGAAATATGCAAATTCGTTTGAATTCATTTATAATTGCAATATACTTCATATATCAAAAAACCAGTATTCCACCTTCTATATGATTTTCAGTAATTATTAGAAAGAAGCTTATTTTAATTTTCATATCGGCATTTTTAAATATCTGAAATAAAGAAGATAACCAATCTAAACCAGCAGCAGCAGTAGTCTCTACGTACCTTTCTCGCCTTCTTTCCAATAAATTTCACATTCCTCTTCCTCTGAATAAAATTGTGGAAACTGGGCGAGACTGCGAACATTTTTCGGGGAGCGATGGCCTGGTTGTAAGGTCTCGGTTCGTGAGCCATAGGGTTTCAGGTTAGAAACCCGATTCCACCGAAGAACCGTCGTGTAAGGGGGTCTGTTGCACGTTAAATCCGTCAAGGCCAAACATCCTCCCGCTGGTGTGGCGTGGTGTGGAGAGGTGGGTGCCAGCTCAAGTGTCGTCCTCGTCATCTGACCGCGGTTCAAAATTACGAGATCCGTCCCAAAATAGCCCTAGTGTTGCTTAAAACGGAACGTTAATATAACTAACTAGCGAACGCCTTTCATGAAATTAGTGTACAATAACTGTGAAATATAGATCTTTGGCCTGAATCTACTATTTTTATAGAACCAATCGTGAACATATGTGTTTTGGGTGACTTTTTTATTGGCAGATTTATCCAAACTTTGACATGAAACTACAAATCATATAGCGAATTTAAATCATTGCAATTATATGCAAATGAAAGCACAAACCGACTAACGATCAACAATTTGATGAATTTCGTTCAAAATTTGATAAATATTTATATTTTAGATTCTAATCCTGTATATCAAATTTTATTCACCAGGCTCTTTGCTTTTTGTAATTATTAGTTCACTTATATTCAAACAACCAGACTTCTTGTGAATAGTTTTCTTTCAAAATTTGATAATCTACAGTGTATAACGAAATGTGTAACGAAAAAATTAATAATCAACAAATTTTATATTCAAAGCAGAAATGTTTTAAACTTCAATTTTTGATTTAAATGCTATTTTAAAATATCCGGTTAAAAATATTTTTACTGTCAATGTTTCATATATGCATGCAAGAATTTGAGTTCTTACTCTAGAGTTTGGCTATATGTAACAAGTGATGGGAAAAGTATGGGATTTCTAGATTCAAAATGGAGTTTTTGAGATATTAAGTTTTCACTTAAAAGATTTATAATGTCAGATAAAGGCAACCTAAAGACATTCTGGTCTCATAGAATTCCTTTTTTTCTAAAATATCTACTGATTGGAATCTCTCTTTAGCAAGAAAAAGTTGTTATTCCTTAACGCCTAACAATTAAAGTTAGTATACATAAAAAAATCATTTATCAAAGAAAATTGTTGAGTTAGGCTTATTAAAAGCAATTTTTTTGGAGAAAAGTTTTGAAAAGCGAACATCGATTGGCGATTAAGATCGTTTATCGTAGCTTCTTACTACAGTTCAAGTTCCTTCTATGAGTTGGATATTTCAAACATTGCTAGAAAATATGGCCAATGTCATTTTTTGTTAAGCAGTTTTTGTACAGAATGGTCGGAATATTGACCATTTAAGCAATTAGACTTTTTATATCGTTTCTTTTCATTTTTAACCATGGATCAAGGGTTAAAAGAAGGAATGTCCCCTAGAATCTCTTGATATTTTAAGTTATGATACATTTGGTACATAAAGCAAACTTTTCTGGTAATATGTGATATCTGCAACCGTAATCCTTTATTATCCACCATACCCAGAAGTCGAAATTAATACGATTCTTTGCTTTAATTTTGCTCTGATTAGGATTTTCTTGATCTATGAATAACTCGCGATGATTTGATAGATAAATATTTATGGCTGCCAGCTAAATTAATTTTTTTTCTGGAAATGAGGTGTTTAATGGTTGGATAAGATCGATAACCAAAAACCATGAAGATGGAATTCATAAAATTTCGAAAGATTATAATATTAAAACGTTTTAAGATACTACTACAAAAGAATTTCAACAATTATAAAATTTAGATAACCTGCAATTTAATAATTTTCACGAAATAATATATAGTATGAGCATTGGGAATGCGATTACGCACATTTTCAAATATTTTTGGCTCTGGTTATTTATTTAGAAACCATTTTTACCTTGATACCAATTCTACTATCTGCTTTTATAAGCATTTAGGAACTCGGATATATAAGTAACTAGGCTCATTAAAATTTTAATGGCATCAAGATGTGAGAGAAAGTAGATCAAACAGTTAAAGAATTTGAAACAATTTTAAAATACAGTGTTTAAAAAATGAATAATTGCACGCATGTGCGAATAGAAAGGCAAATTCCCAAAAACATTACGTAAGGAAAGTAAAAATGCAGAGAAGAAAATAATTTAATTTTAATATCGGCAAAGGCATGCGATTGATAGATGTAATTAAACAGAAAAATAAGTTTAACATTTTATAAAATACATTCTTATAAAATGATATAGATTAATTTAAAAAATTGATTAAAATTAGAACAATAATCACATAGAAAATAAATTTGTTACCGAAAAGATAACTTTTCTATTTTAAAGTACTGTAAAAAATTTTGTATAATTCGGTATAATCACTTCAAAATACTTACTGTACTTTACGTTTACTCTACTTAATTTATTGTACTTACATTTATTAGTTTTACTGTAACAATACTTTTGTATAAATCAGTACATTTTGATTTCTCCCCGGAGGCTCTCGCAACCTCCCTCTTCAATGAGTAGTGCATCAACTCCTACTCTACTGAGGTTATTGATATGGCCAAAGCTGTTTTAGACAATTTTGGACAGATCTAATCCTATTGCATTAGTGGACAAAACAACAGCAGTACATTTTAATAAGGAGTCATGGCGAAAAAAATGTGAAATCTTTCAATCCTCTCATTTCACTCCCCTCAAAATGTTGTAGAAACTTTTTAATAGTGCAGTAAAATCTTCTAAAGGCTAAGGAACATGCATATTAAATTTCATTCGAATCCGTCGAGGGACGTAGAATTGTAATTACGCATGTACAAACAAACAAACAAATGGATTTTTCAATATTATATGCCATCAAAAACATAACTTGTAAAAAAAAAACCAAGTCTCGCAACTCAATTCTTCTATCGTAAAAAGTTGTGAGATCCATGTAATACCAAGTCAGTCATTTTATTCAGTCCCTACTTAAGGGTCCTTCTGTCTTAAGCTATTACGTAATTAGCTAACCTAACAATATCTTATAGTGACCATATCAATATTGAATATCTTTTATGGTTTAAATAAATAGATTGACGGCCATCGCGTGAAAACACAATGTATCTTTACATTAAATTAGATTACATTAACATATTATATTAAATTAGATTGTTTAGTGCGATTGCCAAGTCAATCTATTTATTTTAACCATAAAAGATAGATTAATATCTTTACAAATAATAAAGACAGAAGTGTGTTTGAGTCTATGTATTGACGCTCCACTGTCTAGATCATTTCGCTTAGAAATGTCTAACTTGGCGCGTGTACACTTTTTAGAGGGTGAAAATGGGCGTGTTGGAGCGATTTTTTTTTTGAAATTTTAACTAATTAAAAATTAAGCTAAATGTTAACATTTTTCCACAATACTTTCTGAGAATATTACAGCAAAAAAATCAATTTTACATAATCTCAAGGAAAAAAATCAATTTTTTTTATGCCGTAAAAATGTCATTCTAAGTTCAAACAATTTTTAAAAACCTTTTTGGCAAAACTTTTTTAAAAAGAAAGATATTTTTGAATTCTTAACAAATATTAAGCATTTCAAAAATGATAACGCAAAATGAAAAGAATTATTGAAGAAATCTTTTTTAGCTTTGTTTAACGAACTGAATGAATCGTGATATTAATATAAAAATAATGAAACGGGCAAATTAGTGAAATTAAATTTGTCTTTAATACCAATCATTACTAGCAAATCAGATTTCAGGTAAGCCGGCAATTTATTTATTTAATTCTAAGAAGAATCAGTAAAACAGTTAAATTTATGTTTAAAATACTATTAGCAGAAAGAAATATACCAAAACATTTGAAATTAGAAATTATGATATATTGTTAAAAAGACTAAAACAATAGAGTATATTCATCATTTTATGAATTTTAGTGGAACTGACAGATAATAACATAAATGCTTGGCAAAATGAACATATCAATACAAGGATTCTAAAATATTATGAAATATATCTATAAGAATTGAAGTCTAATTTTATTTTTTTACCAAAGAAGCTCTTAAGAAAAAGTTACATATAATATTTAATAAAAATTTTAATAATCATTAACCCGAGTGAACCAACTGGTCACCAAAGACGGCTAATTTTAAATAAAATTAGCCGCTTTCGGCAACTAGCTGTTCATAAATCATTTAATAGTGTTTATCTGATAAAGACAACCAACCATGTTGAATCATATCTTTCTAAAATAGATGAAATTATTTTGAATTTAAATTTTACAATTAACATAAAGTATTGCGTGTAAATTAATAAAAATAATCTATCCAATTACTAAGAATGAGTGCTCAGTCAAAGTTTTATTTTGAGATAATTCTCAAAACTTCAGGACGGTTATTAGACACTTTTGCCACTTGTGCTGCTTTTTTTATAATATTCTTTCATCGATTAAAACAATTTTTTTTGGAGATAAAAGTAAAAAATAACAATGAAATTTTATCACATTTAGTAAGCAAAAAATTATTATTTTAATCATATATATCCTAGTTTCGAATTATTTTTCTTTTTACATTTAAAATCTTTCAAAATATAACAATTAAATAACATTTAGAAATCAAGCATTAAACATTATACGTTTTAAAAAATAAATCGTTTGGTTCAAAAGAGAGGAACAAAACTTTCCTTTTTTTATTACTAGAAAAAGTTGTCACAGAATATCTTCCAAGAAGGAATCCCATATCCTTTTCTCTTTCATTTTAATTTTAAGCTTCTGAGACAGATTTTTTTCATTTAAATAATAATTACCTTTCAACAGAAGGGAAAAGGAGAATGGAAATGGTCGAAATTTTGTATCCGTTATCGAAAACCAAGTTTGGAATATAGTATAAACTGAAAAGTCTTATCTATTCTAAAAACTCTCTTTTGGGATCCCTTTTTGAAGCATTCTTGTTATTATTTATTTGCTTAGCATTCTAGTTTTGAATATTTCGCTGCCGGCTAAAAGTAAGAAAGTTACAGATAACATTTTGGAAGTTTTTTTTTCTTCCCTTTATAATACCTGCATCTACGGAGGGATCGGGGGGGGAAAAAAAGAAGAAAAAAAATCCCTGCTTCCCTGCGGAAATGCGTTTTATCTTCTTTATGTTTTTACCAAGTCAAACTCCCAGAGAGGATTGTATACTTTTGAGTCTGCGATGATAACACTGAGAAAGTGAATTTACGTTTTCCCCGTACAAATGCTTTATTTTGACTTAAAGAATTTTTTTTGCATTCCTTTGGCAATTTTTAGTAATAGTTTAACAATTTTAAATTATTTGTAATAATATAACAAGGAAATTATTACAAACGAATATAAATTATGCTTTTAAAGAAAATTATGCTGAAACAGACTTTAATCAAATTTTCATGAATATTTGGGGGCACGGCAGTGCCCCCGCCAAGTCGAGCAAAAACAAGCGGCACGGCCGTACCATCCTTTTCTCGAAGCACTTCAGGCCATTTTCGACCCCCTATAACTTCGTTGTGGATAAAACTAGAAGCCTGAATACTCAGTAACAAAGCAGGCATTATATAAACACGGAATATTTCAAATTTTATTAAATTTGAACCAGTAGTTTAAGAATTATAACTAGTCAAAGTTTGTGAATTTTGTCACTGATTGTCTGATTGACTGACCGATCATCAAAACTCTAAGGCACTTCTAGCAGACATAGAAGCTTCAAATTTAGAATACAATTAGTGTTTAGTGTACAAATCAAGGAAAAACTAAAATATGCGTGAAATAATGGACGGATCGATAAATTTCTCGATAAAGTTTCGAGCATTATCCATTTTGTCGGTAAATTCGTCGCCAAGTTGCCAAATGGTCGCCAAGTTTGTCACCAAGCTCTGGGATCACTGGCTCGGCATCCGGCAGCATCCAATACAGATTATTGTAAAATGGTCTTTCTTATGATGTCCCTATTTGCGCTGGAAAGCAAAATTACAGGTTTGTAACAATATCAAATTTGAAATAATTCAATTTGAAGCTGTAAACGCAATGGGTGACTTTCAAAGAATCAATCTGGTAGAAGAAGAGCAAATTGATCTTCAAAGTTTGATCGCAAAACTTAATGTCGATTAAAAAAAAGTCTTCGATATGATCACAAATAAAATGGACACAACTGATAATAACGCTGACGTTTTACGTTGTTTTGTTAGTGGAACTGGAAAAAGCGTTTTAATAAAAACCCTGAAAGTTTCGGTTAAGACGTATTTAAAGAAAAAAGTGGCAGTTAGTGCTCCAACAGGAATAGCTGCATTCAATGTGAATGGATTGACTATACATAGACTATTGCAGCTGCCTGTAGAACACAAGCAAACACCGAAGTGCAAGCCACTTTCTGATGAAATGCTCCAAGTTCTGAGATCATATTTGAAAGAAGTAGTATTGTTTATCATAGACGAAATGTCGATGATATCCAATGTTACTTTAACATATATTCATTTACGCTTATCTGAAATATTCGACACAAGCGACGATCAGAATGGGTGATTTGGGAAAAAAAAACTTCTTGTAGTTTTCGGAGATCTCTTACAGCTTCCGCTGGTAAGAGGAAAGTCATCTTTTGAAAAACTATCAACTGCTGAAACTAACAAGTTGTTAAGTTCCCTCAGTATACCAAATCTGTGAATTGAACTGTTCATATACGATGAACTGACAATTAACGTGCGACAGCTCAATGATTCTGATTTTGTTGAAATGCTAAATAGAATATGATTAGGTGCGACTACACAGAAAGACCGCGACTTACTCTCGACTAGATTAATAACTCTCAAATCCAATTCAAATGAAAACAGATTAATAGAAATAATTGAACACCTCTCGAAACTTCCTGATGATACCGTTTGCTTATTACCTACAAAAAACATGTGTCAACAATTAAATACTGCAATGCTTAAATCTCTTCCACATCCCGAAATAAAACTTACAGCTGTAGATAGCATAGATTGCCCCAGATACCTAACAAAAAGAGCTCGTGAATGCATAAAAAAAATATGAAGACGATGCTTCTATGACTGCAGGCCTGGAAGAGAACTTAATTATAAAAATAGGAGCAAAAGTCATGTTAAGGCGAAATATTGAAGTGAGTTTTGGTTTAGTTAATAGTTCTATCGGTATCGTGCAAAAAGTAATGGTTGATCCTAAAAATACAAAAATAATTAAGAAAATATGCATTGTATTTAATAAAGAACATGTGTACGAGCTTAGTCCGGTCAAAACTAAATTTGAAATTATTAATAGAGCTTATGTTCATCGCGAACAGTTTCCCATATATATATAGCCTATGCTGTAATAATGCACAAAAGTCAGGGCCTAAATCTAAACAATGCACTAATGGATATCGGTTCTGCAGTATTCACATCCGGTGAAGCTTACGTGGCACTTTAGAGAGTTACAAGTCTGGTATTAAAGGTCAAATATCTGTTTCGAAGGTCAAATATTTGAACTATTCAAATGTTATTTCGTGAAAAAAAGCGGCCCGGAACAAATGTTACCCAACAATGAGATATTAGCTTTTGATGAATTAAAATTTATTTACTAATTAAAATAAAATCTGTCACTCACAGTCAAAATTCCGAGAAAGAACATATGTTTGAAAATAAAATGCTGTTTATTTTCAAAGATATCGAACGATGCTAGATCTTTCCATTTTGAAGTTACCGTGTCAACTTACATTCGACAAGTTGGGCAGACAGACTTACTCTGAACGGATTTTGCTCTAAAATTTTATAGAAACCTACACATTTGGTATAGAGACAGCATTTGAGCGTTTTTCGGTATCAAAGCGTTTTTGAGTTATTTTTTGTCACAGACAGAAGACGGATATTTTCTGAAAATGTGTTTTTCGAACTCAGGAAGGTCTAAAACGTGGGGATTTGTCAAAATCTAAAATTAGTTGGAATTCTTTTTGACGATTACAATCCTTTATATATTAAAAATACGAGAGAAAATAAAAATGCAACCGCATTTTTGTTTTTGACAGAATAAGCTTTCAAACTTCGTCTATGGTTAAATTCTTCTCAACAACTGTTGTTTCGAAATTTTGATTTCTTTTTTAAATAAAATTTTTCATCATCTGGAGCAATCTTTTCAAAGTTGTATTTGTGCATAATGACAATAAATTCATCCCCGTTCTTATTCGACTTTTGGAGCGTCTTGAGAAGATTTAAAATGATTCAACTTCTTCTGAGCAGTATTAAAAGAAGAATAAATACTGTTACATAGTTGTAAGGATCTCAAAATTTTATTTAGGTTATTGGACCTACAATTAATGTACACGAAATATCCAGGCTGTCTTCCCCTCTAGAAAACTCGGATACGGTAATTCCATTGAGGGAAAATTGTCTAACAACCTCTAAACAAATAGGATGTTTTTAGAAGAAAAACAGATGTTTCGCAGCCATTTAATAAATGTTTAGATTATAAAGATTATTTCTTTAAATGCTCGGATAGCCTTTTTACTGCATTGCAATCTCTACGATAAAAGGGAGTTCGTAAAATTTCCAATAGTATTTCTTTTTTACTATTTTCCAGAGTCATCAATCATGGTGGATTTGCTCTTAAAAAGACTCTTTTCAATGGACCAAAAATATAATTGTCTATAGATGAAACACCTTGGAATTTCACCACGAAATTCATAGAATTGAAGAGGTATGTAAGCAATACTTTTATAATTCTTTTATTTTTCAAGGAATGCAATATATCTTTCTAAATAGGATTTTTCTTGAAGTTTTCTCTTTGAAAATTATTGAGAATCAGAATTTCAGTAATTATAATTTCTTCTGCAAATATCGGAAGTGAAACTTCCTTTTGATAGTTGAATTGATTTTAACATTCGGTTGTTGTTTTTTATTTTGTATTTCCCCATTGTGAGAGAATCCTACGATAATCACACACACCCTACTGAAAGTTCCTTTTCATTGACAAGACTGTATATGCACATGTTTTTCTCTTCGTTTTCTATAGAAAAACTCTGTTTCTGTTGAATTCCTTCAGACAAACCAGTGCTTCATCAAGGATCAAAATGTTAACCCATTTATCTCTCGCTATATAGTTTTCATACAGGATTCTATAAACTATTCTGTGTTGAGCAACATAACTTGGTGAAAGCTGGCATATATATGTTACCTTTTTTAAGATCTCCAGTTTTATTAATTTATTCATTGTTGCTACTGATCTATTTAAGGGTCGCAGTTTTTTTTCTGTATCAGTGGATTTTACTGTGTTACTCGAAATCTGAAATATTTGAACAGTATGTACATGTACCGGATTTTCATTTGGAGTTTTTTTCAATATAGAAGTAGATGAAGGTCAATTTTTCGCTTTCCGCCTAATTATATTCTTATTTTTTTGCCTCAGAATTTTAATATTATACATTTTTCAAAGTTTTTGAATAATGGAATATAAATATTTTCCTCCGGATAGCGTGCAAACATATCCTTTCTTTCAGAATTTATTTATAGGTAATATTTTGAAAGAAGAATTAAAATATAGCAGAAAGAAGAATTTTAAATTTCAAATAATGAGCTGTCGTCGGAAATTTTTATTTCAAACCTTTTGCTTTTATCAAAATTCTTCATCAAATTTATTCTAAAACTGTATAAATACCAATTATATATTAAGTCCCCAAAAAAATCTTACTAAAACATGGTAACTCGGACATATATTGCACTGCAATCACTACGGATCAAATGTGAGCTACTGGAGCAGTAATCTTTCTGTTAAAAGAGAAAGAGTTTGAATTCGCCAAAAAATAAATTATTTAAAAGGCTTGAATTTAATTATGTTGAGAAATAAAATATTTTATTCTTTACAGTTAAAGATGTCTTCTGTTTTTAAATATCCTTTTTCCAAAGATTCAAACCCTAATTGCGTCCAAATTAAAAAGGGAGTATTTTTTGGATATAACATATGAAAATGGAAAGGAAGACCAAACTAATATTCAGAGAAGTATAAAGGATTTAGATTACTTAAGCTTGCTCAAATTTATTTTGGAAATATTCAAAGAGAAAATCTGCAAAAGGAGCGTGAATGTTCACTTCCTACATTCTTCTGCATTTGCCTAGAAACTTAAGCCGTTTTAGTATTATGCGTGAAAGAGAATGCTTCAAAAGGTTCTGGAAATTGAAGGACGTTACCATAGAAGATGCGAGTTCACTAGGATGGCAGGTTACTGTAATATTTTTTAAAAGGAATTGATGAAAATAGAGATTCAAAGGCATATTAGAAAGACCCTAAATGGAAAAAGCAAAGTTGAATGAAAAAATGATCCACAGGTAAAAGCAAAGAATAGATATCCACAATTGAATTTATGATTTAAATTGTAATATCAAGACTTTTGTTTTATTAATATTTCATCAAAATAAAAATTATCCTTTTCATTAATTTCTAAAAGAACTATGTGAAAATGCAGATCATTTTCTGTACACCAGTGAAAATAATAATAAAAATCAAGCAGGTAATTCGATGAAACTAAAAAAAAGAGCTTGTAGACCTATAACCATAGAGCTGATATAAATGGAGGAAGCCACGACCTTCGTAAAACAAGGCCTCACAACGTATTTGTGACGTCACACGGGTAGGATGATTGGCTGCCGTGAGCAGAATCCCGCTTTCTTCCTTAATGTTTAAGTGTATTTTAAATTCCCTTAAAAATAACTAACTATTCCTAATATTAAGACATTTATCTTGCATAAAATTCAAGATGATTTATTCCCCCCCCCGTATGAATAAAAGAAACGGCATGATAGAAAATCTTGAGGTCCTCTATAACTTATTGACCATTTAATAATATTCAAAGACTTAAATCACAATGTAAATTTATTAGATATATACATTGGGGTATTATTGTTACTTTTCTTGTTCTAATGGAGTTAATTTTATTAAAAGTTGTTAAAAATTGTTTTATTTTTTTCCCTGAAAGTATTTTTAAAGCTTAAAATTAAATTAATCATTAAGACTTTTTAAAGCTTTTGATGATTTTTTTATTGCAGTGACAAGTAATACATATATTTTATAAGTTCATAAATAATTTGAGAAGTAAACAATTATATATTAACTTTCAAATAAAATATTAATGCATTTAATATAAAATTCAAATTTTACACCAACTAATTCTGTTGATAAAAAAGAATTACTTTCACAGCTTGTTTTTTCAGATTAAGAATTGTTTTCATTTAATATATTAGTAATTCAAACAATTTAATAAACTAACTTTTATTATATCTGATTTCATATTTCAATGCCTTTATAATTAATTTCAATTCAGTCTGCAGAAACAGTAAAAGAAAATACAAACAAAAAAAATCGCACTCTATTTGAATCATAACATTTTATTTTCAGAGAGACAATAACAAAATACATTTTGTTTTCCAACTTTATTATAAATTTCATACAGACAAATGAAAATTATAATATTAAATAAAGTTAAAATACAAACTTACAAATAAAAGTTAATTACAATATTAAAAGAAACAATTGTGATGAATGTCAATAATAAAATTTAAAATCAACAAAAACATTCCTTCATCGAAAATAAATAGTTCAATATTATGTTGGAATATCTAAAGCAATTATTTATTCTATATCATTAATAAATTGATGTTTGCATAGTATGAAAAACTGATTTTTAAAAAAACTTTTCAGTACTTTTTTTAAAAAAAGTTTCAGATATTTTATAAAAGTTGTATTCATTTATAATTAAAGATTGTGTATAACTAATGATATTTAAAAATAATAATAAATATTAATTGTTTTATATAAAATCTGATGATTTATAGATAAAAAAATAAAAACTACATTTTCTAAATCTAGATGAGCATGCAATTCATATTGTTTTACAACTCTATCGAACTTTTTTACATAATATTTTAGAACAAAATATAAATTTAATTTGCTTTATTCTATAGTCATGATATATAAAATTCAAAAGTAAGTTTTATTATTCATTATATGATTTTAAAACTTTTTTATAAGAGCATAATAACAATAAATCACTAAAGTACTTTGTAAGATTTTGATGATACTTATTAAACATTTCTAAAACATTTACCTTTTACACTCCAGTGGTACTTGAATAAGTACCACTGGACTTCTCTAACTGTTGAAACTGATTTTCTTGAGAATGTTTTGCACAGACCTACATATATGAAACAAATATTAAGCCTAATTCAGATTAAAAAATATTAAAAAAATAAGATTAAAAAAATATGTATGAAGTATAATCAAAAAGATGTAGAAATAAAACATTTTAAATATTAAGAACAAATAAAAAAAAGACTATGAGAAGTAAAAATAAAACAAACATTTTTTATTTAGCTCAAGCAAACAATACCAAAGTAATTGGAAGCATAAGCAACTAAATGGAGAGAAAACAAAATAACAGATGATAAATGGAAGTTATACATAATTTTAAATGTTTCGCAGTTCAAAAGAATTATTTAAATAAAAACTGTAAGAAAAAAAAATCAAATTTACCTTACTATATTTAGTTGACACGAAATTGCCCGCTTTATTGCAGAGATCCATGCTCTTCTAGTGTTTCCATCGCTTGGAAACGAAAATAGAGAAACATTGGAGCTATTTTTTGTATAATTACTTTTACAATTGTGAACACAGTACGTACTAGGCATCTTTATTACGATGAATTAAAATTAATATGAAAAAAAGATCAGAAAACTTTTAAACAAAGCTAATAACACAATATCCGTACTTCACTACAATTACGACTACCGCGACTAAACGCACCCTTTACACCACTTACCTTCAGAATTTCATCCAGCCTCATGACGTCACGGGCTGAAAGCGTTGGCAGTTGTGAGGCCTTGTATTACGAAGGTCGTGAGGAAGCTAGTCGCATGTTTCTAGTCTAAACAAGTGTGCGCAACATGAGCCAAGTCACGTGTGAGAAATCTGGCCTTTTGTGACGCCATATCGCAAATCTTGGCATATTCAAAACCTGCCGCGCAACGTTTTGTTTCCCGGCATTGGGTCTGGTCGGTTTTTATTTCCGGTTAACATTTCCTAAATAATTTATATATTCATTCTTTGAAAACTAAGCAAACTGGTTTCGAAAATAATGTTTTCTTTTTTACATCAGTAGCCGAGTTTATTGATTTAAATTATGTTTACTTTTTTTGTGCATTAATTAAAAGTGAGTATTTTTCTTCTTTAAGTAATCATTTTATTTCTTTTCTTTACCACAAAACTTCTTTTAATTTTACATTACATGTTCAAATACTTTTATCATTATCTCATGCAGATAAAAAAAAAACTTTTTATAATAAAAGCAGATTATAAAAGTGACCCAGGTCTTTTTTCTTGAATATTCTGCATTATATTTATTTTTGCATAAAAAATGAAAAAGATATTAATTAAAACTGTTAAATTATTTTGAAATAATTTAGAAAGAAAAAAAACAAGGCTAGCTCAGAATCGTACCCAGGTTTCCTGAATGCTACGCCATTGCCCTAACCACAACACTACTCAAGCGCTTGTTCGGGTAACCCATTATTAGTATATACGCTAATTTGAAAGTTTTAAGGTTGACTATTGAGTCTTAATATTTTCATTAATAAACATTCTAAATGTATACTATCATTATACAAAATCTCATTCCGAACCCAATTTTAAACCTTGTGCCTTCTTGTTAATATCAGTTTTAAATATTTCGCTTCTGGTTTATAGCGTTGGCGGTAATTTTGCTTCTAACTACCGCAGAAACAAAATTAAATCATTTTTGGAATCTGAAATGTGTTGATTTAATACAAAATAATAAGGAAATTCGAAATTTTTACGAAAACGCCGATTTTAGGGTATGTACATATCGTAAGTTATTAATAAAGTTAACATTCAGATAAAATTTTTATCTGTAAAGATACCATTTCTTTCTTTAATAGTTTATCTTTAGAATATCCACTAGTTTCTTATTAGATCTTAATTAAAATTTATAAAAACATGCAATTACTGCTATCACATTTATGAAATTTTACTATATAACATTTTCAATAAAACGTTTTAGTTTCACGATTTCATTCACAATGATGGTTTAATATCTTTTACGGTATAATACGATTCGAATATTTATGGTAAAAAAACATATTGGAAATAATAAAGAACTTTATTTGCACTAAAATACATGCACAATTATTAATCGGTCAATAGTGTTTTTTACCATTACCAATACCAATTAAAAATAGTGTTTTTATGTAAACACTTGTATTGGCGAGAAAAAAATCACGCCAAGCTTGCAGCAAAGCACTTGCAACACATACGAGATTAAAATAAAGCAAGTAACAAAATATAGTGCAGTTACATCAGTTTAAATGAAGCTTAATAACAAATTAAATAAATTTAATACAATAACTAAACCAAACTATGAAATATTATTCAGTTTTAACAGCAAAATCACCGAGTGATGGAGGTTACGAAATTTTAAATTGACTTAAAACGGATATAAACATAATATGTTTATTGTACATACCTGGGAAATGATACAGAACTATCCTTAGAAGCTTTTCTTTGCATCCAATTGCACAGCAATAGTTAACCATGGCTTAAATAAAGTTTAAAATCCAACAGTTAAAAGCGAGAAAAAAAATCTGCCATTGAAATATAATGGGGAACGGAGAATGTGGTTACAGTGAACACAAATTCTGTCCCGAAGTCACGTTATTTTATCTTGTCCTACACCAAAGTAGGGTTTCATTTCTTCTATTAGTATCTCAGCTCTATGCCTATAACCAATATAATTAAAATGTATTAAAACTTTTGTTGTCTTTTAAATACAATACATCAGTCGATAGATACTTTCTTAACTTTAAACTTTTTTTAACTTTTTTTTCTTAACTTTCTTAACTTTATATTATAGTGCTCATAAACCATGTCTTCGGAAATACGTATTCGGTTATTAAGGAAGGTACCTACAATAAAAGTTTATTTTTAGAGAAATCGACTTTTTTTCAAAATTCCTTGCTCTTACTGTAGGAACAGCTTTTGTTATAAAATCATTAGATGCTTATTTCAGTATTCATTCTTTGGGAAAATATATTTAAATTTATATAATTTTCTATGTTTTGAAATAAATTTTTCTCAAACTCAAAAAATGATAAAAAAATCGGAAGATTTTAATTATTTTAGTAATTTACGAAAATAACTCATAAATAAAAATGTAATATTTATATTTTTGTTGAATTTTGGTACACTTTATCACAATGTTTTGTAGTTCTCGAACTTTAAAATAAGCAATTTATTCATTTAAAAATATTTTACAGTTTTTATAACGTTTCAAAATATAAGAAAATAATTGGCAACTTTATATTAATTGCTAATCAAATCTCAGTATTTAAAGACTGGAGTAAAATATGCAGCTTATTTCTTACCTAAAAATGTGTTATATATTTTTGAAAATATCTGCAAGATGTTGAGAAAAATATTTCATAAATTTCTAAACTATAACAATTTTGTTTTATAAGTTTTTAACAGACACATTTCTTCCAATTTTCAAGACACTTTTGACTTTAAACTTAAGTATTTTTTTTATTTTTTCAGTCTTTATTTTTTTTAAATTGAAAAATTAAATATTAATTAACTTTTTGCAAAGACAAGCATCATGAATATGATCTCAGACCTTAAAAATCATAAGTTAAATATTTCCATTTCCTACTAATTATGAATTTAGTTTAGTTGGTTTATTTTCCCAATTTTATTCTAGAAAAATATAGAAAAACAATCACATATCAAGACAAAAATTGAAAATACAGCAAACGATATTTGTAAATTTTTTAATGTGTTTTGAAAATCGATAACTCTTTGAATTTAATCATATCTACTATATGACACAATACATGATCTAGTGTTTTCTTTTGCCTTTTATTTATTTTATTGTTTGAGATAATAGTTTTAAATTTTTAATGTAGGAAATGAAAATGAAATTCCTTTTCAACAAACAAAAATTACTTGCGAACTCTGATATAAAAGTTCCATCTTTCCAGCGTTTTTGGAACTCATGAAACTTTCATTACAACGCAAGACAATTAGGTTCCTTTTTTTTAAAAATGAGACATTTAAAATTATCCTTTTATAAAATACATTTTCAAACCAAAGAAAGAGAGATAATACATTCCTTTTATTTCCCTCTCTAAAATAGATATTTTCCAAAAGGAAATTCCATATCCGTTTTTTATTTTATTTTCTATGTTAACTTTTTTGTCTTCAAATAATAATTTCATTTCGGTAGAAATTGAAAAAGGAAAAAAAAAAGTGTTGGAAATTTAGTTTCCGTTTATCAAAGCAAATTCAAAATATACTAACCACAGAGAAAGAGATTCTCCTTCTTTGTGATACTAACCTAAGAGTCTTATCTATTTAAAAAACTGTTCGGGATCTATTTTTACTGTATTTTTGTTATTATTTGATTAATATTCTACCTCTGAATTTTTCTCTGTCTAAATGTAAGAAAATTGCTAATAACATTTAACGAATATTTTTTTATATGACTATCATAATATCTACATATATAAAAGGCGTGTAATGAAAAAGTTTCTCCACGGAAATGTGTTTTATCTTTATGTTTCTGTCACACGTGACTCTCAGAAAAGGTTGTATACATTTGGCCACCGATGATAACACTTGAAAGAGCATTTATGTTAACCCCATACAAAATGTTTGTTTACTACATTACTAAGAACAGTAGTTTTATCTGCCTTCCTGATGGCTGAAAAATGTAGATTCTTTTTTTGCAGAATAATTCATTCTATTAATAAATACAATAATTTAATATTTTATTAAATGGGTGCATTAAAGGCTACGGAAGCTTAAATTGCATTTTCTTTCTTTACCAGAAATTAATGTGCAGCAGAGGTAATGTATTATCCGTGAATAAAAATTCTTGTGTTAATATTTTGAGAGATTTGAATACAATTATTGTATTGATTAATAAATACAATAATTTACTATTTTAATATATGGTTATATTAAAAGTTTCAGAAGTGCAAATTGCATTTCCTTTCTTTACCAGAAATTTCCGTTTAGCAGAGATTATTATCCGTGAATAAAAATTCTTATATTATTATTTTAAGAGATTTCTTGGATCAAATTTAAGTATCATAAGAAAATGTATGGACCATTTAGTATTTTAATCATCGCAACCGTATAATTGATTCAGTAAATTGATTTTGGCTCAGTTTGAAAAAAACGTTCGAATTTTAAACTGGAAGGCCAGAAAAAAACGAGTCCTGGTGCTAAGTTGATTTGCGGGAACATGAACTATATTTCACAAAACAAACTAATAATAATTTGCTTTTTGCCATTTTTATATTGCGTAACTTGTGTAAAAAAGACTTTAAAAATGTATGAATATAATAAAAAATTATATTTGAAGAATTCTTAAAAATTTTTTTAAAAAACCGTTAATGATATCAGAAACAAAATGGCTGCTTAATAATGCTATAAAATAGAATCTGATGTGTGAAATGCTTAAATATGGATTTTGTTTCATCTCCTAATATTTTTATAGTAAATTTATAGACAATATCACCATAATTTAATTATTTTGCCAACTTAATCTTTATGTATGCAATATATAATAAAGTAAATTATTTTTATTAATGCTGGATCTCATTTTGTTACTCTTTTAGTGAGAGTCAAGGGTCCCACTTTTCTCCAATATACAGAAATATCCCAGAACCATGTAATAATATTCATATTCATGTATGTATGTACAAATTTTTTTAAAAGCAAGGTATTTTCGTTTCGTAAAATTAATAAGTAGTGTAAGGATTTTAGAAATTTGATCTCTTCATGTTTGTAACCCCCTCCCCTTTAGAAAACGAACGTTTTTTATGAAAACGTAAATTTAATGCACTTCCATAAAACGCTGGAATAAATAAGCATGTTATTCGAAACTAGCACTATCAGTCGAATTTATACAATGTCAATCTTTATTCAACAATTTTTATTTGCAAATATTGCTGTGAGATATTTTTTTTTAAATTCTTGTTCTAATTATATAAAAACAATAAATATGTGAAGTTGCCTAACCAAAAGCAAAATCCAGAAAAAACCCTATTTGAGTACGATAAATTAATCAAAAATTCTAAAGGATCGTGTCTATGAGAACTAGTTTTCAAGGTGCGAGTTTTTTAAGTAATCAATCTAGTAAATTCTACTATTCGAATGAACACGATATCATCTTTTCTGAAATTGAAATTATTAATCAAATTACATCGGAAGTATTACCATATGATCTAAGACATTGCCATACCTTTACAGCATCTAGAATTTCTCTTAAGAATTAACCATAACACAAATGTTGAGTTTACATCTCCGATATACTTTTATCTGATGTAACACGAATAGAGGTTACAACTCAGTATTTCAATCAAACCCTCTGTTGCGCAACGCATTTCATTAGTTGAGTAGTCAAAGTTACAGTTATTTTACTTGAAAGTATCAACTACTTCAGAAAAGAATATCTGTTCGAATTTTCACTGACAAATACAAATTTCGCAATAAAATTTTTCTGCCATGTTCTCACATGTTAATTGAAATTATACTTCTTTTTCGAATGTTTTAACCAAGGGAATGTGATACAGTTTTGGTGGTATCAAAATATTTTTATTAAATTGTTCGAATAAATTTTATCAGACGGTTATGATTCGTTTGAATTTTCTCCAAAAAATATAAATATATTTATTAAGAAAGAAGAAACTTTTCATACTATTATTAATATTATATAATATATATGATTATGTTTTATGTTATTATATTGCATTATATTTTAATATGTATAATAAGGCATAGAGTCAAAATGTAACTAACACTCTTTATATTGATCTAATATCTTTACATAAATCCAAAGTTTTCAAATTACAAGAATCAAGAAATCAGTTCATAGTTAAAATAATATCTCCTATAATTTAGAAATGGAGAATTCAGTACTTGTCCAATAATAACTAAATCATGAATATTATTTTTTGCCGTTCATAATAAATTCTAAATTTCCATTGTTTTGAATATTTTTAGAAGTATATTAATTTCGCGGTGTTTTTTTTTCAGAAATGAAGAAAAAATATATTTAGTGTCCGATAACAAATGTTGCAAACGATTTATCTGTAAAATATTTAAATTTATCATAATAATGTCGCAAACGATATTTGTAATTAAAGCTACGAAAGAAGGTGAGATTTAAAAATTGATAACATCTAGAAGTTAATTATTACTGCTGTATTGCTATCACAATTTTTTTCATTTTTATCACATTCTTTCGATTTCCGGAATCAACGCTTGAGAATAATATTTTTTTGTTCGTTCAAAAATTAAAGATAAGAAATAAATTTGATTTAGCTTAGTTAAAAATGGATTAGATAACTTGAATGTAAAATTTCGAATTTTGAAACTTTTGTTTTTATTTTTCCCTCACCTTGTCTTTGTTCGAAATAACGTAATTTGATTATTTAATAAGTTAAACTTAAAATTCAGATACTGAATCTTGTCCTATCTTAAAACACATTTTCAGGGTAGAAAGGTTGAAAGGAAACAGCTTTTTTTTACAGCGTTTCGATGAAAGAAGGAATAAAAGAAGATACTCTATGTTCCATTTTTTATATTTCATTTTTTATTTTATACTTTTTTTCTTTCTTTAAATAATAATTTTATTTCGCCCGGAAATGGGCGTAAAACAAAAATGGCAGAAATTTAGTTTTCGTTATCGAAATCAAGTTTGGAATATATAAACTGAAAACTTTTATCTATTCTAAAAACTCTGTTCGGAACCCCTTTCCAAAGTATTCTTATTATTTATTTGCTTAGCATTCTACTTTTGACTTTTTCCGCTGCTGGCTAAAAGTAAGAATGTCGCAGATAACATTTTGGAAGAGGTTTTTTTTTCGCTTCCCGTTACGGTACCTGCACCTATAGAGGGTTTATGTTAAGAAATCTTTCCCTGCGGAAATGCGTTTTATTTTCTTTATGTTTTTATAGTCAGACTGACTCCCAAAGAGGGTTATGTACATTTTGGTGTGGGATGATAACACAGCAAGACACAATTTATGTTTTTACCATTCAAAAGCTTTATTTAACATTTTCAAAATCTATATTTTGGACAACGGTAAAAATACCTAATGAATAATATCTTGACATGAATATCTTTTAGTTATAAATCGTCAAAATATTTTTTGTACTTATTATGAAAGAAAATTAGCCACTTTTGACAACAGATTGGTTCGCCGTGATTCGCGAATTGTTCAAATGTTAAATTAATAAAAAGTGACCGAAAATTAACGGAAGATTTGAATTTGACTGCATTTGTGCAGTAAAGTGCTAGCAATCCTATTTAAAAGCCCATTTGACAGCTGATAGTTTATGGTCAGAAAAAATGGAGCGTTACGCGATAGAACGATTTCTTAACGAAAGATTTGAATGAAAGATGCAGAATTTTTTAAATTTCTATATTTTTAATGAATCGTAAATTACACCGGATAGGGTTATGCATTGAATAATACAAAGGGCAAATGGCATCAGAGCGTTGTTGGCACATTCGCACTATTTTGTCGACGTTTTCCATGACCATTTATTTTGCATAAATGTGGCTGTATTTTATTAATGCAGTATTGAATTTCCACTAGCAACGCACGCGTATTTTAATGCTTGTAGGCATAGATCTATAACTTCAAATACCCCATAAAAAGGAATCCAATGGTGTTAAATCGCATGATCTAGGGGACCAATTCTCAAATTTTCGAACTGTGTCTGTCACTTTCAGTATTTTTGAAATTTTGTTCAATAATAAAAACACGTTATTCGATCTGTAACGCTCCATTTTCACAAACCCTAAACTGTCAGCAGTCAAATGGCGTTTTTAATAGGTTTGCCAACACTTTCCTGCACGGATGGTGATAAATTTAAATTTTGCGTTAATTTTTTAACACTATTTGTGTAACATGGTCTTCATGGTTTCCTCAGCAAAATATTTTTAAATTTCAAATTTTGATAAACATATAACTCATAGGAAAATTTTCTTGTGATGGTCGGGACGACGTCACTTTCGTTTCCTCAGAAATTCTTTTTCGTCGGGCCCCACGTTGGGCGCCAATGTGGTGGAATGTAGATTTTTATGATCTGTGCAGGAAGCAACAGGACGAATGTTGTTGGAAACATTTCTTTAATAATCACATTTACACACTTAAACATACACTAACACAAAGGCAAGACATTCACGCGCGCGGCTTCACAGTTCAGCATCACATCTCATTCTAATTACAATCGCAATGCATTATGGGATGACATATGAAATGGTCTAATCAGGCATCACCATCTAGTATCCAAAAGAAAAGATAAGAGTAATGCAACTGCTACTTCCTCCCCCTCTGACTCCGACAACGTCCCGGCAAGGAGGCAGAATTTGAAATGTCTGGAAGTCTATTGTCGTAAAAGAGTTAGATCATTACGTTCATGGAATTATACATTTTATTATTTTTTAATTGTAACTTCATACATCCAATTATATCAAATGAAAGGGCATCAGTGTTTACATAATTCTACTTATTTTTTTAAAAATATTTCTTTGTTGCTATTGAAGTTGAATCCAAATTGAAATTTATTAGTATTTATTACTAGTATTCATTAAACTAAAACTTACTCAATGTGGAAAAAACTAAGCCGAATATTCATATCTCGATCACCAACAATAGAAAATTGTCCTGATGGAGTATTAATAGCAACAGTGAAAACAATTTCAACAATGAAACAAAATGAAGTTAAACAGGCTTAAAATATTTTTTTCAATTAATTAAATATGGAAAATGTTTTATATGGCAAAAAGCTGGTATCAATAAAAAGATTTTTTTTTAAATTTTAGGTTGATGGAAAAACCATCGTTATGTTGTAATAATATTTTCGAAAATTATGAAGATAGAACGAAAAAATTTCAATATAATTTTATTAATTAGACGGATAATAAAAGTGTCTAAGAAATTACTCATAGGTGTATATACTCACCCTCTAAAATGTGTATGCTAAGTTTGGACCCTTTCGAAGTAGGATTTAGAACTTTGTCTTAATGAAGTTTCAATCTTAATTAAAGAGAGACAATATTTATTAATTTCAATTTCTTCTGTAAATATCAGACGAGAAACTTTCTTTTCAAATAATTTCCATAAAATTAATTTTTAACTTTTTTTTCAATTTTCTTATATTTAATTTTCTATTGTGAGAGATCCCTTAGATAATCATATACGCCTTACTTAAATTTACATTGACAGGAATAGATTTGTACATGTTTTCGACAGTAAATACCTATTCCTGTTGCTGTATTTTAAGCAAACCAGTGCTTCTTCAAGAACCATAATGAATTTCTTTTTTAACTCCTGCTATATAGAATTTCATATAAAATTCTATTAACAATTTTGCGTTAAGCAACATGCCACTGTGAAAGCCGAAAATGTGTAGCTTTTTTAAGATCTAAAGTTTGGCTTATTATTTTATTTATTGTTGCCACAGATTTATTTAAAAATTGAGCAGTTTATGTGTAGACGGATTTTCTTTCGTTACCAGAGATCTCACTTCTGAAATGATTGAAACAGTACGTACCTATGTTAGATTTCGTTAGGATTCTTCTTTAAATATAGAAATAATGATTGACAATTTTTCGTTGTCCGGCTACTTATTTTTCATATGGAAATTTTAATACTATATATTGCACATTGTTTTTGAATAATGAAACAAGGAATTTTTCTTCGAAAAAAGCACAAACATATCATTTTATTCCACACTCTATTTACATGCGATATTTTGAAAGAATTAATTTAAAATTCGCAGATGATATTTCGTCATTTCAAATAATGAGCTGTTGCCAGAAGTTTTTTATTCAAAGACATTTGCTTTTTTCTTTATTATTTATCATTATTCTAAAAAGTGTAACTATCCTCTGAGCAGTAAGCCAAAGATAAAAAAAAATAATTTTTTTTATATAAAACATGATTGCTCGAAGCTGCGATTAATTACTGCAATTAATTACTCCTGAGACTACTGCAATCACTTCAAGTCAAATTTGAGATAATGAAGTAAATTTCTAACTTTCTGTCAAAAGAGTGAGAATTCATATTCGCCATTAAATAAATTCTTCTAAATGCGTTATTTTCAATGTTTAAAGAAACAAAACGTCTTATTTTTTTACATTTAAAGGATTTCCTCTGTTTTTAAGTACTTGTCTCCCAAATCCGAAGCATGATGGGAATATTTGTTGGATATAACATAGGAAAAATGAATGAGAATGAAAAGAAATGTGAGTCTTATTCAAAGTTGCCGTGCAGAGATTTTGAGTAGTACCAAGGATTAGAGTATGAAATCATTGTAACATTGATTTTAGAAATATTCAAAGAGCAAATCTGCAAAAGGAGTTTGAATGCTCATTTTCTACGTTCTTCTGCATTTTCCTGAAAATTTTGGTGAAAGAGAATCTTTTCAAAATGCACTAGAAATTAAAGGACGTTAAGATAAAAGATGAGAGTTTGCTAGGATCTCAGATTATTGTTAAATTTTTATGGAAATACAGAAATACAAAGGCATATTAGAAAGAACCTAATATAAAAAAATCATAATGAATAAATGCTCCATAAGCAAAAACAAAGAATAGTTGTCGAATTGAACTTAAGATTTAAATTATAATATCAAGCTTTCTGATTTTTCTGATTCTGATCAATATTTCAGAATAAAATTGCTCCTTTTTATATACAAAAATCTAATTTAATAAATTTCAATAAAAGTTTGCAGTAAAAAATCACTTATGCAAAAATGTAGATCATTTTTAGCACACCTATTAAAAATAAGAAGAAACATGAAGATCACGCATAGAATTATACGAAGCCGAAAAAATTTGAAGACCTATAATCAAGATAATTAAATTGTGTTAAAATTTTTGTAAAAATATTGATACTCTGATGCTCACAAACCATAAATTCGCAGTTACGTTTTGGCTCATTAAATAAGGTTCTTACAATAATAAGCTTATTTTTAATATAAAACACAATCGACGATTTCTTTGTTTTGTCACTGTAGGTATAGCTTTTATTATAAAATCGTTAGAATTTTACTGCATTATTTCTGTGGGAAAATATATTGATTTTTGGGTAATTTTGTACGTCTTTATATGCAGTTTTTCAGACTCAAAAAAAAATGTGATAAAAGATTGACAAAAATTTAATTGTCCATAAATTATAATATAATATATATATATTCAAATTTCATAATGCATTTCTTAATATATTTTGCAGTTCCTGATCTTTAAAAATAAGTGATCTATTTATTTAAAAAGATTTTAAAACTATTATAACTTCAAATTTTAAGAGAAAAAAGAGAAAACTTTAAACTTATTACTATTCAGATCACAGTACTTCAAAACTTTGTAGAAATACAGTATATTTTTTAGTTCAGAAGCTATGTAATATATATTTACAACATGTTGAGAAAAACATTTGATAAATTACTAAACTAAAAATATTTGGTTTTATATGTTGTTTTAAGAAAAAACATTTCTTCGAATTTTTAACACTTTTGGCTTGTATTTTACCCATTTTCTTTTTTTAAAAAAATTTAAAAAATAGCTATTTAATTTTTACAAAAAAAATAATAATAATCATGGACATGATCTCAGACATTAAAATCTTCAAAAGTACGATTTAAATATTTTTACTTCCTTCCAACTCTCAATTTATATTAACTAATACTTAATTATCTATAATTTATTTCATGTCTTAATATTTTATGGAGATTATAAAGCAAAGTAAAAACAGTGGTACGTTAAGATATAGTAACATGTAAATATTATCATGTAATAGACACATATAAACATATATCTAGTGGGATATTATGTATGAAATTTGAGATGAAAAACATGTAAATTATAAAAAAAAATTGACTATTCTAAAAATGCACGCTTCTATGTTAGAAGAAAAGAAAACTTTAAAGTAATTTCATTCTCAAAATGGATCACATTCTTTATTCCTACAATAAGGCTCCCATACTTGCCTATTAATGACTAAAATCACAATAGCGATTCTTTTTTTTATCTTACATAATGCACATTTTTCTTTTTAAATGATGCATTTTCCCTCTTTCAGCTTTTTTTTTCTAAATCTTTCAATCAAAATTCATAGTTATTTTTTAAATTAAAATTTATAAACCAGAAAATGCAATCAAGTAAGTTATAAATTCAAAATGAAGCAAACGGTATTTATAATTAGTTGAGTGAAAATGCATACAAACTCTTTACTGGCGAAATTTTTTTTGTAATATAGTACTTTTTTCAATCTTATTCCTTTTCGCTTGGAACAATCGCCTTTATTTTTTTTAATGTAAATAATGGCAAAATAAGTTATTTGCTTTATATTTTTCCCATAAAAGTCTCTCGTTTTTTGGCGCGACTAGAAACTGCAATTTCGATAATCTTTTGAATGTTTCATTGTTCTTTTTTTTTTCAATTGCGGTATTACATTTATTAGTCTAAAATTTTATTTAATAATATGAAACAATTCCTTTTCAATCTTTGTCATGTTTGTTCTCTGAATATTTTAATGTATGTTTATTTTCCTATTTTATTCAAGAAAAATATAGAAAAACAAAGAAATATCATGACGCAAATTAAAAATGCAACAAATAATAATTGAAAACAATTTTTTTTTAAAGATGTCTCTTGAAAATCGATAACTTTTTGAATTTGCTCATTTCTGCTAACTGATACAATATATCATCTAGGATTTTCTTTTGTATCCTATTTCTTTTATCGTTTCAGATAATAGTCCTTACTTTTTAATGCAAGAAATGAAGATGAAATTTCATCTCAACAAACAAAAATTATTTGCTAATTCTGATATACAGTGACTCCCAAAAGTGTTCGTACACTAAAGAAATTTGCAGAAATTGTGTTCTATACTTCTTAATAAAGCATTTTATTAATTGGTTTTTTTTAATTAGCATCTTTAAATAGTTCTTAATAAAACTAAAGAAATATTTTTATAAAAAATCAAGTAGTATTGTTCTAAAAAATAAATAAATAAAAAATGTCACAAAATTAGAACACAAAAGTCTTCGTACATCCAAACATTATTTATTTAAATTCATCATAAAAATATCCTTTGCGGCTTATTTTTCTTCTAATTGAAAAATACACTAAAATCGTTTGATTTCAGTATTTAATATCACAATTATTTATTCTATTTACTTTATTCTTAGATATGACGCGCATTCGTAAAGAAACGAGTTTAGACGTACGAAAATTAATTATATTTCATTTTAAAGCTGGAAAATCAATTAGAGGCATTGCAACTATAACTAATCTACCTCATTCAACGGTGAAAAGCGTAATAAAACGTTACAGAGAGGGAAAAGGGATTGCGAACAAGCCTCGTAATGGTCGCAATCAAATTCTGTCAGCTAGAAGTCAAAGAAATATTGTGAGTAAATTTCTAAAAAATCCACGTCTGAGTGCAATAAAGTTTACTTCACAATATAATGAATCAAATGGAACTTCTATTTCCTGTGAAACTATTCGTAGAATTCTTCGGAATGCTGGTATACATGGCCGCTCTGCACGAAGAAAATTCTTTGTAAGTCAGAATAACAGAATTGCTAAGCTTAAATTTGCCAAATCTATGATAAACCAGCCAGAGAGCTATTGGAATCGTGTCTTATTTGCAGATGAAAGTAAGTTTAACATCTTTAGGTCGGATGGGAGAATCATCGTATGGAGGGGAAAAAACGAAGAACTTAATCCCAAGAATTTAGTTGGAACAGTAAAACATGGCGGTGGAGGTGTCATGGTTTGGGGGTGTATGTCAGTAGCTGGAGTAGGCAATTTAGTATTCATTGATAGTATAATGGATCATAAAGTTTATATAAATATTCTCAATAATAATTTAAAAGTGTCAGCACAAAAATTGGGCATTTTAAACAACTTTGTGTATTACCAAGACAACGATCCTAAGAACACGGCCATGAATGGTCGTCTTTTTTGCCTCTATCATTGCCCTCAAATAATTAAAACACCAGCTCAATCACCTGATTTAAACCCTATGGAACATATTTGGAAAGAATTAGAGGTGCGAATAAGAAGTCACGACATTAAATCGAAAATTCAACTGAAAGCAGTAATGATCGAAGAATGGAACAAGATCGGTGCAGAAGTAACCGACCGTTTAGTTAAATCTATGCCCAAACGTTTAAAAGCTGTTATAAAGAATAAAGGATATCCTACTAAATACTAAACATTTAGAAAATTTCATATTTAGTGATGTTTTTTTAAAGTGTATGATCACTTTTGTGTCCTATTTTTGTGCAATTTTATTTATTGTTATTTTTTAAAAAATAATTTGCATCGCGATTAAAATTTATTCTTCACTGCTTTATTAAGAACTGTAAAAATTTGCTATGAAAAAATTTTCATGTAAAAATAAGAATATATATTGGTAAATAATGAGGTTTTTAATTGATTCTTGTTGGTGTACGAACACTTTTGGGAGCTACTGTATATAAAAGGCGTCGAATGGAAACGTTTCTCTATGGAAATGTGTTTTATCTTTATTTCTGCCAAACTTGACTCTCAGAAAAGGTTGTATGCATTTGGCCACAGATGATAACACTTGAAAGAGCATTTATGTTAACCCCATACAAAATGCTTCTTTCCTACATTACTAGGAACTGTAGTGTCAGTCGCCTTCCTGATGGCTGAGAAATGTAGGTTCTTTTTTGTAGAATAATATATTTTATTAATAAATACAATAATTTATTTTTTTATTAAATGGATGTATTAAAGCTTCGGAAGCGTAAATTGCATTTTCTTTCTTTACCAGAAATTAATGTGCAGCAGAGGTAATGTATTATCCGCTAGTAAGAATTCTTGTAGCAATATTTTAGATTTGAATCCAATTATTGTATTGATTAATAAATGCAATAATTTACTAATTTTTATATGGATATATCAAAAGTTACAGAAGTGCAAATTGCATTTCCGTTTTTTACCAGAAATTAAAGTGTAACAGGGATAATCTATTATCCTTGAATAAAAATTCTTGTAATAGTATTTTAAGATATCTTCTGGATCTAATTTAAACATAACATAATAAGAAAATGCATGAATCATTTTGAATTTTAATCATCACAACGCAGTAATTGTCTGTGTAAATTTATTTTAGCTCAATTTTCAGAAAACTTTCGAATTTTTAAAGGGGCAGGGCCCAGAAAAAAATGAGTGTTGGTGCAAAATTGATTTGCGGGGCCATGTACCGAATTTCGTACAACAAATAATGTGTTGCATTTCGTTGCTGGTTTTATTGCAAAACATGGTGTATTAAAAAAGTTGCATGACAATAATAAAAAAAAATATTTATATAGAGGTAACCTCATGCTACAAAAAATAACAGTTAATGACTCAAGAAACAGAAATGATTGCTTAATAATGTTATAAAATACAATCCTGATATGTGAATTATTAAAATATGAATTTTGTTTTATTTTATAATCTTTTTATAATAAATTCATTAATAATATCACCGTAGTCTAATTTGATCACTATATATGCAATTTCTAATAAATTAAATCTGTTTTGATTAATGCTGGATCTGACGTATATTTTTTAACTCTTATAATCAGAATTAAGCGTCCCAACCTGTCTTCAATATCCAAAAATCTTGCAATAATATTCAAATGTATTAAGCTCATTTTTTTAAAGCAAGATATTTTAATTTTTCCAAATCCGTTAATGGTGTGGGACTTTCAGAAATATGGCCATTCAGCTATCTTCATGTTTGTAATCTCTCCCCCTCTCTTTTAGCATTGTAAAACGAACGTGTACTACAAAGATGGAAATTTAATGTACTTCCCTCCAACGTGGGGATAAATAATCATGTTATGCGAAACTAGCACAACCAGCCGAATTTTTACCAGTTTAATCTTTATTTAACAGTTTTTATTTGCAAATATTGCTGCGAGGTATTTTTTAAATTCTGGTTTTAATTGTATGAAAACAATAAAAAAATGTAAAAATGCTTAAACAAATGAAAAAAACTTATTTAAATACGATCAATTTATTTGAAGTTCTAAGGGGCCGTTTATATGAGAACTAGTCGCAATTTTTTCTTCTAGTTGCACAATTTCGTATTATTGGAAAAATTCACGATGTAAACTTTTTAAATAGTCTATCTGGCAAATTCTGTACCTCGAATGAACGCGATATCATCTTTTCTGAAATTGAAATTATTAATTAAATTACATAGAATCAAATGATCTAAGATTGCCATATCTTTAAAACATTCAGAATTTCTCTTAATAACTAAGCATAACAAAAATGTTATGTTTACCTCTCTGATGCACTTTTATCCGATGCAACACGAATAAAGGTTGCAATTAATGAAAATTAGAAAAGTCTGTAGCTCCGATAAACCACCTTCTAAAACAGTGACTCTCATTATGATTCATACAAAAAAAATTTCAACTCGCTGTACGAATGTAATTTATTCTTCCCTTGCAAGCAAGGCTGCCATTCCTGATCAAGGCTGATCAACGAAAACAAAAGGCAAAAACCATTATTTTTCATTTCTCGTTTACAGTTCAGTATTACAGCCAACCCTCTCTTCTACAACGCGTTTCATTAATAGATTAGTATTCAAAGTTACAGTTATTTATTTTACTCGAATTTGTTTAACACTTCAGAAAAGAGATCCGATTTCTGCTGTTCGAATTTTCACTGACAAATGAAAATTTCGCAATAAAATTTTCCTGCCGTTTTCTTATATAATAATTAAAATTATAATTCTTTTTCAAATGTTTTAACTAAAGGAATATGATAGAGTTTTGGACGAATATTCTTACTAAATTGTTCGAAAATTTTTTTATCAGATTCTTATGATTCGTTTGAATTTTCTCCGAGAAACAATAAGAATCTTCATTAAGAAATAGGAAACATTATACACTGTTATTACTAATATGTAATACATATTAAAAGATAATATAATAATATAATTATATGTATAATAAAGCATAAATCCAAAATGTAATAAACACACATATTATTGATATGATATTTTTATATGAATGGAAAATTTTCAAACTACAAGAATAAAGAAATCAGTTCATAGCTGAAATAATAATAGAGAATAAAATATTTTTCCTTCAATAGTCAACTGAATCACAAACATTATTTTTGTCATTCATAATAAATTCTAAATTTCTTACATTTTTATACTTCTGGAAGCATATTAAATTCCATTTTTCTGCTGAAACAGCATGTTTATTTTTTTTTCAGAAAAGAAAAAAAAGTATATTTAGTATCCGATAACAAATATTGCAAACGATTTATCTATAAAACCTTTAAATTTACGATAATAATATCGCAAAGGATATTTGTAATTAAAGCTACAAAAGAAGGTGAGATATAAAAATGGATATTATTTAGAAGTTAGTCATTAATGTTGTATTGTCTTCAGATTTTTTTTATCAGCACATTTTTTTTTTATTTCTGGAATCAGTGCTTGAGAATAATATTTATTTTTTTCGCACAAAAATTAAAGATAAGAAATAAATTTGATTTAGCTTAGTTAAAAATGGATTAGGTGACTTGAATGGAAAATGTCGAATTTTGAATTTTTTTCCCCTACATTGTCTCTGTTCGAAATAAAGTAATTAGATTATTTAAAAAGTTAAACTTAAACTTCAGATACTGAATCTTATCCTGTATCAAAACACATTTTCAGGTTCGAAAGGTTGAAAGGAAACAGCTTTTTTTTACAGTATTTCAATGAAAGAATAAGGGGGGGGGGAGGAATAAAGATACTGTATGTTCCATTTTTTTTATTTCATTTTTTATACTTTTTTTTTCCTTTAAATAATAATTTCGTTTCGGCAGGAAATGGAAGTAGAACTAAAATGGTAGAAATTTAGTTTTCGTTATCGAAAG
>JAPMOR010006807.1:4045-16979 GCA_026543865.1 Argiope aurantia
ATATATATATATATATATATATATATATATATATATATATATAATTTATTTTATCATCTTGTTTCTCCGTCATTTTTAAATTAAATACAAAGTATGAGACAGTAATAAAACGAATAGAAAATTATGTAAAATCGCGTAAAGTAAGGGGTAAAAAAAGTTTCAAAAGGAAATTAATTTTAAAAAATCTTAAAGCAAATTTGAATTCCTTTTCCTAAACGTCCCAGTATAATGATGTTTTATTTATAAATAAATATATATTATTTACTGCACCATCTAGTCTTTTAAAATATTGTATCACCGTCATTTTTAAATTAATTACATAAGTTCATAAAATTATGTCAAAATAATATAAAATGATAGTTGAAAAAATACATAAACGGGTCCCAATAATTATTTTTTATGAAATATATATTTACTACATTTCTTTTAATCAAAGATTACACTTAAAAGATCATACTGGATGCGTAATTTATATTGCGATATTGAAATAAGCTATATCATATTAAATATAAAATATTAATATACTATATTAATATAATATTAATATTAATATACGAATATTTAATAAATGTTGAAAACTTTATTAAAATAATTTCTATTCAATAATATACTCTAAAGTTTTTAACGAAAAACATTGAAAATTTGATTAATATTGAATAAATAAAAAAAAATTTATTGACGATTTAAAATATCTTTAAAAGTGAACAACCGGTGCCTAAAAAGAAACTACGTTCCAAATTAAAATAACTAGATCTAATTATTTTGTAGAGCAGTTCGAACAATTTTTTCGCACTGCCCAATCAATAAATAATATACGAACTTAAAAATTTATCATTTTAAAACAGAATAAAAACAATTAAAACGAGATATATTGTATTTTACTTGAAGAAAACTCATTTCGAAATAAATACAACACATTTTTATTTCAGCGCAGAGTAATTTTGAATTTTTTTTCTCCGATTCGAATCAAAATTTCAGACAAGTTAAAATATTTTAAAATGATGAACAATAAATAATCATGAATGATTTTTAAAAAAATCTCAATGATAGTTTAAAATAAAAAGTGAAAATAGATGGCAACAAAATCTCCTAGAAATGTTTTATTTAAAGAAATATAACAACAATAACTGATAACATTGCCCTCATCAGGACACAAATTTTTCCTTTGTCCTTACCGTTTCATTTGCTACAAATAATCGAACTAACTCTCTCTAAAAAATACATTTCTGCTTTGAATCTCTTCTGGTTGAATCAAACTTTCCTAGTCTTACCGGTTAATAGACTTTTCAGAGGTTTAGTTCAAGAAGCAGAGGCAATTCCAATTTTTCCGTTTGCGTGACTCATACATACCAGATAACTCTCAATGCAACTTTTAAGTGTTATAAATTTAATAAAGTCCCAGCATCGATCCTATAGTAGTGCTTTCAGCTCCATAAGCACAATTAAAATTACATTTATCAGCACTAATTCTTAAATAGGCAACTTTCAAGAGAGAAAACTTTCTCTGAGCTATATTGTATTGCTCCTCTGTTTCTCCCTGACTTCGATCAGCTTTCCTTTCACCATTTATTAATTTAGGGAAAATGGAATTTATGTAGAAAATTTTCAAAAGTACGGAGCTTCAGTGCATTTATAATTTAATAATAAAATATTAAATAACAAAAAAAAATCAATTTTTGAAATAATATATGCCAAATTTGATTCCGATAATTTCATAGCAAAAATAAAATCGGATATGTACATACACAAACACATACACTTTATTGTACATAGATAAAGAGATATAAAAATCATGAAGGTCTTTTTCAAAAAAATTGTATAAGTGTTTTTTTTTTGTTTTTTTTTTTGTGCGTAATGAAATGTTCTAGCTGATCTCGCTATTTCATGAAAAGAATCATGCACTTATTATTTTTGGACTACTTTAATAGCCTAAGTATAATTTTAACATCTCTCGATCTCAGTTCAATCACAGCTTTGCCAATTTTGCCAATAAAAGTTATTGAAAGACTATTCCTAATTTTCATTCCACAACAATCCAATTGATTTAAAGTAACAAGCAAAATACAATATTCACCAGTTAGTTCACCTAATCATTACCCTCTACAAATGGCAAAATTTCACCTAACGAATTCTTTATTTGAAGGTCCATTAGAAGTTCAATTTACTTATTGATAATTAGTTTATCTTATTACCTTAGAACTACTTCACACGTCCACAAGAAATAAAGAAAAAAAAACTATATCACTGTTTCATTTCGGAACATTTCATCAATTGATAAAAATTAAACAAATTATTGCAATAAATATGCTAAACCTTTATATTCATTTCAATGCACAATATGCAACAGTTCATTATTTAAAGAATTATAACTGATGGCGTTCCTTCTTGGAAGATTTGGGACAAATTCATTGTATTGAGTCAATACAAGATGCTGTATGATATCTAATTAATCAAAAATCAATATTTTATTTTTAACTCATTCGAAATCTTTGTTTGATTTTAAAAACAACAACATGATGGATTTCTAAATTAAAAAATTATTTACCGGATATTTCAATCAAAAAACAAAAGCATGATCACTAAATCTAAGAGTAACTCTTTTCTAAAATTCAATAACATGAAAGGCTTAAAGAATTTTCAAATCATAACTCTAAATCAAATAACTTTTCCAATAGTAAACATAGGAATCCCGAAATTGTATCCTTCTTTGGAACTCCACGGTCATTAAATGGTACTCTAGTGTTCCGGTAACATCTGCTGCCAACATTTCCACTAAAAGACAACTTCCTCTATTGCTCGTCACAATGTAAACAAGCATTCTTCCTTACTCCAATAGAACACTAATCAACGGGCTGCTCTTCGTTATAGTCGCAGTTTCCTGGCAGAACGCCAAAAGGATCAGTAAAATATTTAAATCTCTAGGCCTTTCAGTAACTTGCTTTTGCGGATGGAAAATGCAAGGTGTACAGAACTCCTTCCTTTGTTTTCGTATCCGAAAGCATGGTCGAACATTGACCAGATGGTGGTGTTCGAAAGTCTGAGGATGTTTGCTATGTTCGGAGTGCGATCAATGAATTCCCGTGACTTTCGAAATCCTTAATGGTAAATCTTAGCGATATGTTAGAGTTCAGATAGGCAGGATACAAAGTTTCCCACTGACAGGAGGGAACTTCTGTAATCTTTGAATAAATAGAATTATAAATTACATACAGAACTTTGAATTTATTCGAAATTTCAATAAATACTCCGGTGGAGTGCGATGTTTATTATCTTAATAACTCATGGTTGCTTGTTATGTTAATAATTTACACTTGGAACGAAAATTATTATCATAGAATATAAAATAGTACTGAAAATTGAATTAAATTTATTGAATGGAGTTCTTAAAACCATTCTTCTACTTTCAGATCCTTTATATTATATATAATCTTCTAATATACTGAAGTTTATTATTAAAAGTATTTAAGTGATTAAATTTCCAAATGTTTACAGATAGGCATACACTTTCAGATAGAAAAATGCTGTAAATGATGTAAGAAAGTTTATTTCATATTAATTGAGTCAATGTTATCTGATATCTGGGTTATATGAGTCACATTTGGAAATTTATTCTAAAATTCGTCTCACTAAAATAAAATAAAGTTCAGCTCACCAATGACCCAAACAGACAGAATAAGAGAGCTATATTTTAGGCTATAAAAGAAAGTGACTTGGAGAAGATTTTAATTTTCGGTTGTTTATGTTATAAATATCATCTTGTAAGTTCCAATACGATTAAAAAATTGTATTGAAATAAATTTCAGAGCAGCATTACAATGAATAATTTATGATAACAAATACAAAGGAAATTAAGTAGTATTTAAAAACAATTAATATTTTTTGCTAGACTCTTACTGAAATGTTCTATGCTGAAGAAATGCACAATTTAAATCTTATTTCATAATTCAAGTATTGACGCTACCAGTTTTTATATAAAGAAATGTTATCATCAACATCCGACTTCTTTTCTCTTTGCCTGCATATATTCCTACTTTGACTGCTTTTAATATCTTGATTTAATAATATCAATTGGTTTAAAATTCCACATTTATTGTTTGAAGAAATTGTTTTGAAAACATAATTTATCCCCACCCCTTATTATTTGAAATTTAGAAAAACTCAACCATTACTTCAACTATAAGAGTCAACAATGATTAAAAATTGCATATTTGGAAACTCATATTTTAATGGTATCGTAAAATTAAATATATAATGTATTTTAATAAGTAAATGCATACCGATTTCAAATATGCAATTAAAACAAAGAGAAAAGTCTGACTTTTAGTCTGAAATGCGGATATAGCTTGTCTGAAATGCGTATGATGGCATTTGTAATGTTTTCGGACGCTTGAAAGCCACATCCGTTGCATATTTGCGCGAGACACTATTTTCACATTGCAATATTTAAAACAAAATGTCAGATTAAAAGCATTATCACGTTGAAAAGACATTCAACATTTTGAAATATAGAAAAGCATTATTTAAAGTATCGGTTAATAAAAAAAATTAATATATTTAAATATTTAGGTTTACTTAGTCCCATGAGATGCATTAAAATGTTCCTATAAATTATAATTCACTTACAATATTTTATTTTGATGCACACGGTATATAAGAGAAAAGTAATCTCACAAAATTGTGTTTTACGATTAATTTTGAAATTTTTTAATAAAATTACGAAAAAAATTGCTTCGTAAAAGGATTGGAATCGCAGAAAAACTAATTTTCAAAAATTTCATTGTGGTATTGATTGATTTTCATGCAATAATATTTTAAAATTATAGAAAAGAAAAACGCTAAAATTTCACTTAATTTTTAAATAATTAAGAATTAAATTTACATTTTGAAAACTCATTTTTCTTGTAAGTACCTACAACTCAATATTTAAACATGCCCAAATTTTGTAGTTCTAGATCCACTGTTGTACATGGTAGAGCATTTTGAACGACTTCGCATGCTGCATCATTCAATTTACATATAAAATGTCAAACTAAAAAAACTGTGCTTACAAACAAGAGTAGTCTCGCCGAAATTTTCTTACAAACTCATTAATAAATGTACTTGTGGATTATTAATCGGCATTCTATTATTATATAATATATAACTCTAATATAAGAGGCACTAAAATCGCTCTTTATACTTATTGTCGAATTCCAACAGGCAAATGTAAACAAAACACCATTTTACTTTCAGATTGCTTAGTTGAATGTTTTTTACAATTGCATTGAATTCAATGTCTCGCTTACATATTTCACGAAGTTGCAAAATATTATTAGAAATGTTCCGGAAAATGTTTGCCCTGTAACCAAAAGTTCATTCAGTAAAAAAATAGAAAAGGAATTACGGAACAGGTTTCAAACAGAAGTTAAACCGAATGCAAAAATAAAAATTAAATAGAACGCAAAAAACAATAATCCAGGTAAACAAACTGAACACTAAAACCTGCTAATAATTACAAAAGAGTGCATCTGCATGCGATTTTTGGTGATTTTTAGCGATTAATTGCTGGGATGCAGTTAATATATAAGCCTTAATATAATATAATAGCGAACACGAATTTTAAATGTGTTTTATTCTGACGTACTGAAACCAAAATTAGGCATAGAATTATAATAGTAATCTTGAAATCATACAACAAATTTTATATATTTAATGTAAATTATTGCTTTTTACGTTTATATGCTTTTGAAAATAGAGCCGACAGACGATTAGACAGATGTGGTTCTGAATTTTAAATTATCTACACTTTAAAAGTTAAAACTATATGCCAATCTTCTTTTTTTTTTCATTTCACATCTTTGATTTTGTAATTATGAGTTAACTTAAATCGGACATCCAGACATATAGATTTATTCTGAATAGATTTCGATCAAAATACTAATACTATACACCGAATTTTATATTTCGTGTTAATAGTATACACCAAATTTTACCTGTCTAGCTCAAAGCGTTTTGGAATTATCGATTTCACAGGCAAAAAAACTCAAAAAGTATGTTTTTTAAGGGAGGGAGGAAATATAAAAATTTGTAAAATACCAAGTACGAAGTTTTTTTTTCTTTCTTTTTACGGTTATATTAGTTTTTTGTATACTGCGTATACGAGAGTATTAAAAAAATAAATACAACACAATACAAAATATTCGCATTTTTAATAGAAGTTTCGGTCCAAAAATTAAGCACACGATAACTAACGATGTAGCTGTATTTCTACACAACAGCCATCTGCTTCACAAATATTTCATCTAGCAAAGCAGCTGATGCATAGTGTTGATGGATCACTATGTCGACATGAAATCAGGACTGTGTAAAAGTAGCTTGTTGAAAAATGTAAGCTTTCATGCAACCTAGAAAGGAAAGATTAATGCATACCGATTAAAGTGATTAATGCACGCTTACATACTTCGAAGATTACCCCCAACACTTCACTCATGTTAATCGATCTTTACTTTCTATTTAAACAGCCAGAACTTCAAATGCTACAAACGATATGTCTGGAGTATGATGGCAACGTGCAATTAGTTACGCCAGTCTGATTACAAAGTACGGTAGCAGTAAAATTTGTATCTGGATTTGATCTAAGCTAATTGTGTACACATTCCTCTTTCCTTATGCATTATGAACTTCCGAGATTTCATTTGTCCGTTATGATTCAGTTCAGTGATGTGTGTAAATGAAGTTAATTAAAGTGAAATGTTGCGGTCAGTTGAATGCGGGGAGATAATTGTTAATTAAATGTATACTTTTCGATCAGATCTATTGTACAGTTTAAACAATCACCTCTTTTCACATCTCCAGAACAACTGTCAAGGAAATTTTAGGATATTTTAGGATCAATTAATATAATTTAATATAAAATAAAGCTGAATAAAAACAATTATATTTAACTTTTAGGGAATATGAGGATAAGAGAGAATAAGAAGAAATAAAAATACCATTTTTAAAATTTTATTTCAAATATTTAATAATATTATGAATCTGTAATATTGCTTTCCTGTGCAGTTAATTTCACAGTAAGTAAGAGAATTTTACAGATATTTTAATCAATGATCCTCTTCGACTAGGAAAAAAAATTGCTGAATTTGAGATGAATTTGACAACTTTAGCGACAAAAAATAAAAATTGCTGTAACAACTATAATTTTGACGATATATCAACTAGGAGCGAAGGTACGATATCCTTCAAGAAGCTTCTTTGCTCTGCAACGGATGCTATGAAAATCCGAGAGAAAAGTTCCAGTTCAGGTCGAAGGAAACGAGTAGTTGAACGCAGTCTGTCATTCGGCTGTAAAAATTCAGTGATTTATTTCAAAGGAATTCGTGCTGTTGTTTAAAAGCGATTTGTGTCTATTTCTACAAGCACAGTTTTATGTACTCATCCTTGAGATCTATTACCTAATTTTAATTCAAAATTTTTTGTTACGGCCTGAATTTCAGCAGTTATATGAGTTTTTCTATCAGCGTTTTCTCTCTTGTTATTTTGAACAGAACTCATATCTTTTAAATCTAAATTGGTATATTTCTCGTACACAGGACTAATTCAATTTTAAGCAGTTGCTTTGCTACCTGATTCCATTAATAATCGTTGTTTAGAATATTGCTAAATCAATGTTGACATCTCTTCTTCTTATTTTGGTAAAACCAAGCAGTTGGCGCATGCGTAAAAGTGGGGGGAATTTTCGTATTTGAGAATACATAGTACATGTTGGAACGTCACATAAATATCAGTCCAAAATAACAGTAGGGCCCTCTACCATTTCCTTTAACAGACAAATTAATTTGTACTCATGTTTTGAGAAACGTCCGAAAATGAGAAACAAGACATGCTCAGGATTTACAAACTCTTAGTTTTGAAATAGCAGCCTTTTTTTTTTTTTTTTTAACTTGTGATTTTAACTGGACATTATTGACATCAAATTCTAAAACGTTCAAAGAATATAAATAATATTGTTCAACCTTACACACCGGTTAGACCTGCAAAATAATCGTATCATCAAACTACTAAATGTTCTTTTTTCTCAAATATTCATATGAGGAATATTTTACAAAGATTCTGTGGCAATATAATAATCATGCAATTAAATAATTAAAATATGAACTATTTAATTACTCTTAAATATTCTATTACGAGACATTAATTTAAAATATATTTCCATTTCTCATATATATTAGTACTCAAGCAAAAATTAAGGAAAGCATGAAAGATTTAATAAACTCAATTTAAAATCGACTTTTAATTTTTTTTTACCTTATTTATATTGAAAAAATATTGTCTTTTACTTGAAAATTGTTTTGAATATTTCAATTTCCTGAAAAATGATTCTAAACTCAACTATTTACTTTTAATGTTGGATAGAGTCTCTTTGTTAGAAAAAAAGATCTGCCTCCCTATTCCATTTAGTAAACACTTATGTAAATTACTACTCAGAGTTTTCAATTAAATTTTATATCAGATTTCAAAGTAACTAATTGAAAATAATTGACATTTGGTGCTTATAAAAGCCGTTATTTTCCCAGAATCGTAATTTTTTGACACAGTACTAACTGAAATTAAAAATTGTTGATGCATAAAATTTTCTTTTTAATTACAATAAAGTTAAAGATGAGAGCAAGATTTTAGGCCTTATAATATCATATACAAATAAATGTTTCAAATTTAAAAAAAAAAGATGCAGATGATAAAACGGCTTTACATATTTCTTATTATAATTTTATATAAAGCATTCTATATCATTAAAAATATGTTAATTAAAAAAAAAACTTTCCTTTTTTGGAAACGTTAGGATTCCAACGAAAGATAATATCTATATTTTTACTATTTTGCGTCAAACCACTAATTGGCTTTCAACAACTGGTTAGTATTGTGTTAACTTCAACATTTACTATGAATATTTGTTATAAGTGCTTTAAAGTTTGTTAACAAACAATGAAGAATATTCAAGGTTTGTGGAGATTTTGTGACAAATAATTAAATAAATAATATTTGATCCGTATAAAATAGGAAAATTTCTTGCCAACCAATGTGAAATATAATAGTTAATTAAATATTGTTACAAATTTGTAATACTGCTTTCCTGCACATTTAATATTTCTATTAAGAAAGAAATATTTACAGATATTTTTAATAAATTCCAAATGGATGACAGACAGCAAGGCTTGGTTTTGATGGAAATATTGGCAATATTTATTAGGAACTGTGATACAATATCCTTCTAGAAAATTCTAGAAGGATATTGTATTGTACAAAGTCACGGATCATTTATAAGTTCAGACTCCTAAATGATAATGGAATTCTCTCCTTTCGAAGGTGAAAACACAGCGAGTTCTCTAACTGTTTGTAGTGAATTGCTTCCTATTTAACGATCTGCAGTTTGAGCGACTTTTATTGATTTCTGCAAGTACTGTTTTTATCAACATTCGACAAGTGTTGTACATATCGACTTTCTTTTCTATCTGTATTTCAGTGTTTTCTTGTAGAATAAAGCTTCGATTTCGAGCTTGTTGGATATATATATATATATATATTTGCTCCACTAAAAGAGTGTTTAAAAGTTTTTTTTAATTTTTATTATGTTCTTATTTTCTAATCTTTAAAGTAATAAATTATGCATTTTATTAAATTTCCTTCATATTTATTATTAATTAAAATTAACTGTTTAATGATACATCTGAAAAATATTAAAATAATGCATCTCTTCTGAAAATGCACGTGTTCCAAATTTCAGAGTGCTGGCAAGGACAAAAACGAGTGAAAAGTCAATTACAGAATTACATATTTATAAAATTGAATCTTTAAGAAAAATGCTTATCAGACATTCACGATAAGGAAAAAAATAAGGATATTCATAATATGCCTTATCGTCTTTTTGGCCCATAAAATCGTACAATTTAACAGACACCACGGAATTCGGAATTCTATTGCAGGATAATAGGGGCAATTCTACAAGAACACATACACCGAACACAATAGCCTTTCTCAGTTCACTCTAATGAGGCCCTCAGAATGCCCACAGCATGGATTATGCATAAGTCCTTGATGGAGCGGCCACTAAACACATCCAATGACCTTAACCGTATTTCACTATTGGGCCTCATGATCAGGGGAATGAAGTAAATAATGTAACATTCCGGCACAGAGATACAATAAGAACCTTTATTCAGACAGAGTTACGATAGATTTTACTAGTGATTATATACTAATTCATTACCATGCCATCTGAAACGGATGGCGAATTAGGATATGCAATGCATCGCTTCAGCGATTATTTTAATGGAATGAGAATTCGCAGCAGTTATTCTGAGTTTAGAATGATTTATAAGCCAAATATGATTTATGATGATATTGTGTATTAAATTTCCGTGATATCGGTAAAATATTTAATAATACAGATGTACTGCAGAACTATTTAAAATCAGTATGTTGGAGGATTGTAAAATTGGATATATCACAGCCTAAAAATGAATTATTACAAGAAAAATCAATTTTGACTGTCATATCTATTGAAAAAAATGTTAGTATTATGACACTTGGTAAGTTACGAATTTTATATTATAGCCTACACATATTAGGTGCACCCATTCGTTACATTTGTATATGTTATGTGAGTCTAACAGAATATTTAATGTAAAAACATCAAGACATTTGATAACTGACACTCATTACATTACAACATACATTAGGTATAACATTCCCCCCGCCCTACTGTTTATTATGAAAAATCAAACGAAACATCAATTGTAAATCCTGATCAACAGTCGAACGCACAAAAATATAAAAAGGAACTTATATCTCATAAGACTTAGTTTGGGCGACCATATCCATGCAGAAAATTAGCTCTTAAGTCTTTACAAAATTCCTCTCGGCAAGATGGAAGGCAAAGTTAGATTCCTTTAGATCTAAGTAACTACTTTCAAATTCCTTTCAATCCTTAGACGAAACCTCACAATTAAAGTTGTCAAAATCAGGGCTCGAGAAAACACTTTTTCAGCCCCTAACCTCTAAGATATTGTAGTTATCAAAAAACTGAAAATAAAAAAGTTGTTTGTTCTCAATGAGGCACTACTTTGACTGATTGGATTTATTTTTCTAATTTTCATATTAAGAAAGTTATAGCGAAACAAAAATTTCCACCTTTACCATTTCCGCCCTCCTTTCAGCTAGATGGTTCATTTACGAACTCAACCGAGACTTTTACATTTCTAACAAGATAGTAAATACAGTTAAAATACACACAAAATTACTCCGGCTATCCTGTTTGCAAGATAACAAGGGCAAAGCGTTATATATATATATACATATTAAGGGTATAACTATTGAATTAAGGGTGGTTTTAGGTTTTAGGGACCATGACGGTGAAGAACTGAAGAAATTTTCACAAAATCGTGTCATGAGAACCATTGCAATTGGTAGTTTTCTAAGAAGAATCTATCTAAAAAAAAGCATCGAACTTCTATTCCGAAACTTGCAACATAATAATACTTTATTTTTGATTTCTGCATTGTTATTTTATTTTTTAATATTTACTCATAATTATATAGCGGGATTATTATGTACAAAAATGAATAAATATGAATCTAATGATTAAAAAATAAATTGCTTTAAATTATACTTTAAAAATTGATACATTTATTAAAATTTGTGGAAAGCATTCTCTACAAATAAAACTGGTAACACAGTCAAGTCCGCACAGATGAATTTCAATCTGGTATTAAAATATATTTTATACAATAATTTATTCCAACCCTATTTGAAAAATTCTTTAATAGCAATTTTAAATTGTAAGTTACTATTAAAACAAGAAGTGCTTGTTAAATTTGGTAGCTATAGTTTCAACAATTTTCCTATAGAGCGTTTTGAACATTTTTTTCGTTATAACACAGTTTACATAAAGTATAGAAGTCCATAAACATCATTACTTAATGATTCAACATGTATATTCTGTAATGTTTTCCCAGATAGTGACAGTGAAATGAGGCAGGGTGCAGGGTTGAATGCATTATATTAAAATGAGTTATGAACAAAACAGGTTAACATGTTGCACAATAAATTTCAATATGCAAGATCAACACTATTAGATAATTTTAATAGGCATGTATCAATAATAAAGTGCCATTTTCAATTTAGGAAAATTTTTTTAACTATTAATTAATATACATTTAACTTGCGAAGTATAAAAAAATAGCAGAAATGGCACTAATATAAGAAAGCATCTCATAAATAAGTCTTCGATTTCATTCTTAATCTAGCACAACTGTAGTGCGACTTTGACGTGCTGATCCCAAATAGAGGAATTTATTACCCCAAATAGAGGTATAATATCCCAAATAGAGGTGAATACTCGTATCTCAAATAGAGAAGTACACAGAGAGAGAAAGGTATGAAACTGGGAGCAGATTGTGGGAAAATAAGATTTACAATAAATATGTGTGGAAAGCGATGCTTTTTTAAAATTCTTCTAAAGAATTTGTTACCGTGTATGGTGTTACGAAACATCGTAAAGTAGCCACATTTAGTAAACTTTGATTCACTGTTGTCGATTTATCATAACAGAATTCGACCAGATGTCACACAATTCTTATGCTAGACCTGCAAATTCGTCGTAATATAGCTATAACATCTATCGTCAAAATACATTTTTTATTATCTTAATTTTATACAAGTATTTTTACTCTAAGTCCTTTTTTTTGTTTGTTTGTTTACTTCAACTGAATTGCGAATTATTCAGTAACATTTTAACGCGTTAAGCGGTCACTGACTTTGTATTCTTTTTTCAGGCTACGTTAGCTTTTGTTGACTACGGCACAAATTTAATTTTAGACTTTAATCTGGAGATCACACAATAACACATCTAAATGCTTTCTGAATTTCACATTGATTTCTGACAAACAGAATATCAAAT
>JAPMOR010006816.1:0-10627 GCA_026543865.1 Argiope aurantia
GGCCACTCAGGAAGACCAAATAAGGACTCGAGTTAGCCTTCGTTTATATAGACGACATCCAGGAAGCCATTTCGGGCATCAACTCCCAAATCCCATACTGACCAGTCGCGTCTTTATTCCCTCTCACGTCCTTTGCAATTCTAAAGGAGAAAGATTCTTTTCTTTAGAAAACGGCGGAGAAGAGAAAGAGCCATCGCGAATAATCCTGGAAAAGGGAAAGCGACAGTGATTGCTTTCAAATAGCCCCCCTTTTTTTTTTATAAAAGAAGTCCATCAAGGAAAAGGTTTTTCCTTTTTTTGTCCTTCTAACGTGAAGCCGCAGTTTTTCCTTTTCTCTTCTCCTCGAATTGGCGCGTGTGCGCTGTGGAATGAGCAATTATTCTTATCACTATGCCTCTTCTTCACGGATCATGCACATGTAGAATGTCTGGGAGATACCCGCATGGGCAAGCTTTTCGTAAAGTAAAAGCGGTGATACTTTTTTTTTTAAGTTGAGGAGAGAGTACCGCTAAGTGATTACGGTACATTGCTTAGCAAGAGGGGAAATGGAATGCGCTGTTTCAATAGTTATGATACTTACTATTACTCTGGTTTTTCGTTATGGAACAGTACCATTTATTCTGAGTCATTGCGTTAGAAAGAGTCAGAAGTGGTAAATGTGCACTCAGTATAACAATCAGTGTCGTTATAAATATATACATGTATTCTATAATATGATATTATATACAGTAATATATAAATCTGTTGGTAAATAGATTTTCTATTATGTTATTACCTAAGAATTGAAAAAGAATACATTTTCTGTATGTATATAGCATTTATTTGTGAATTCCTGAATATTTTAAAATATTATTTAATAATATAATATTTAATAATATTATAAAACATTTTAAAGGACGTAAATTTGTAAATAAAAGTTAGGGTGGCTAAAATTGATTTCATTATGCTAAGAGGTTAAAGTGATCTATTTATCGGATTATATTCTAACCATTTTAATACTTAACAGCTAATCTTCAGACAATGGATTATTTCAACATTTTGATAAATTAATTCAATCTCTCTCGCAATTTATAATCATAAATCTTTTTCACATTTTTAATTGGCGGAACAAAAACTTCTTGAGAAGCAATGAGTCGCGAATGTAAGAGGTTTGAAATAAAATTTATGATATTTCAAATATGGTTTATATTGATAAATGTTTCAAGTCTGGATATACAGACGTAAAAGCTTAAATGCTTTACAAAAAAAGACAGATTTTAGGTCATTAGTTCAAGTTTTTTCTCCTAAATCTTAAATTTTGCAGCAATTTTTTTGGAATCAGCCATGTGCACACAATTCTGACTTTAGCTTCATTTCTTACTTCTAAATATAAATCATGTCTTTGTCCATACCGGACTAAAACACAATTAAGAAAAATCTCCATATAAATGATATATGAGTATAAAAATTACATGGATCATAAATGACGGTATTTGATTCTAAGAAATAATATCTTATTAAGCATGCATATAGTTTTAGACCTCATAACTCTAATTTAGGTGCTCAAAGAATTAATATGATTAAACGCTTTAAAATAAACAAAAAGATAATGTATTTCTAACATAATGTTTCACATCTAGCAATGAATTAAAGCAAACGAAATAATAATATTTTTCACTCATTTTGCGATAGTTTTTATCCTCGAATTTTTTTTCGCTTTAATTAAATTTTATTTTTCGAACCCTAAGTTTGGGGGTGGGGGAAGTAGAGGACTCAGCACGCCAAGGAGTTCTTTCTAATTGTGAATTTTAGATATCTTTCTCTAGAAACTTCAGCCATATCCACTTTTAAAAAACATATTTTGCAATGGTTTTAATTTTACATAAAAAATTAACTTTGATAAAAACGTGGGCTTTTTCAAATTATGCTTCAATAAAAAAATCTAAAAAAAGATTAAAATTTCAAAATGCTTTCAGTTTTTTTATTTATTATATTCATGATTTAAATCGTTTCACAAAATTTTGTCAAATAGATATTCAAAATTTTTTCTTCAGTTTTAAATAAAAAAATAACCTAATTCATAATGTAACTGTCCAGTTTTGTAAATTTCATTTTCAGAGGCTTTAATATCCTTTTCTATTTCGGTTTTTAATATGATGCCTTTCTTAAACTTTTTCTAAAAGGATTCTTGAACAAATGAATGTCGAAAATCTGAGGAAAATATCTGAAAAGTTCAAGTATAGAATGAAAAAAATGATCTTATTGACTTTATTCGTCTGCATTCGATATAGTACTGTATGTCAGATCCTCCAATAAAAGGTTAACGATATTAGAATGTTTTTATTAACAAAGTAATAATTATTACAGAAAGAAATAAAAAAAAGCTTTTCAAATCAAAATTTCAAAAGAGTTTGAATTAGCGTATGAAATTTTAAAATTTTAATTCATTAAATTGGTTTTTTTTTCTCTAAAAAACACAGTGGACCCAAGGATAAATTGAATAATGTAGTTCCCGTTCACAGTTTCGATTTGTGAGGTTTATTTTTAGCAAATGAATAAAATTGCAGTTTCCTAAGAAGCACAGTATCATTAATGAAGTCTTAGTGAAATAGCTCTCATTCAACTAAGACTCAACTCACTCAACTTTGATCATGGAAAATAAATTGCATCTGAAGTTTAGTATTTGAAATAGACGTGGTTTCTCTGTTAGGAAACTGTTTTGTTAGACCTTGATTTTAATGTTGATCGATCTTATGATTAAAAATTCCCATATATTTTATTCTTTATTTTACTAAAATATCAACATTCAGTTGTAAAATAAAAAATCCAAAGTGTTGAAGGCTAATTATTTGCATTAATTCCATGTGTTAAAGAATTTGGTAACTCTTAGAATATCGAGAAGAGGTTGAAAATTGGAAATTCACGAAATCGTGGGCGGACTTTCACAATCTCTTTCTTGGTGGACCATGAATCTTGGAACTTGTGCCATTTTCCTCCAGTTCAGGGGGTGTAGCAATGCAGGGCACGTATGTTGCTGAGATGAAAGCACTTCAAAGGGGCCGCTTTCCTTTGCCGTTCGAAAGTGTGAATCACCTTCAGTCGCTCCATTAGCTTGAGTTCTCAATTTTCAGAAAGCAAATAAAATTAAGTTGCTTCTGAGACGAGCAGCGCAATTCCGCTTTTGAGCTTAAAGTGTGTTTACTTGACTATAATGAGACTTGGGACTGCAGCGTGATTGCGAATGACATAGCTCGGCGCTTATTTATCACTGCGAGCTATTGGTTTTGAAAGCACTCTAATGAAGGCATTGGAATGGGCAGAGCCACTTAGGATTCACTTTTTAGGAAGCCATTATGCACCTAAAGAGCTTCAAGATTGAGTGAATGATGCAAGTTTTATAAAGAAGTGATTATACAACTTTTAATATATGTTACTTTAACAGAACTAATTAGGTGGAAAAATTATTTATTTAAAGTAAACAATAAAACATGTTGTATGGAAACCGAAAGTGAAACAAAATGCCGGCTTGGAAAAGGAATTACATTTTTTATTTCATCTATACTTATAATAAAGCTCAGTGTGTGTGTGTGAGAGTGTGTGTTGGCGCTCTACAGGCCAGACCATTCAACCTATAGCTACCAAATTTGGCACGTGTATACATTGGAGGCCGGGAATATGCACATGGGGGTTCTTTTTACGAATTTTTAATTAGAATTTTATTTATTTAAAAATTAAGCGAAATTTTGGCGTTTTTCCGCTATAACTTCAGAAAATATTACCGCACAAAAAAGATTTTTACATGAAGTTAAAGATAAAAAATTTATTTTTTAAATGATACTACTGTTTTAATCTTAAAATTAAATTTCTATTCATAATGAATTTTTAAATAAATATTTTAACTATATTTTTCAACAATTTTTTTGTACAAAATAAAAATAAAATTTAAGCTGCACGAGCACGTTTGGCATTCATTGGAAAAAATTAGGTTATTTCAAAGTGTTGCCATCAGATTGATTAAAGCGTCAATGAAAAATAAATTCAAAATGAAATCTGTACAAAAAAAATTTCGGCACGTATCTGGAGGAAATGAAACAAATATGAAATATTATTTTTTCCAAAAAATAAATTCCAGAAAAATTATTTCATGATCTCTTACACTCTCTATATTATTAATCCAATAAATCAGTTTTATTTTAAGGCAAGTTTTGCTTAATATGAACAGGATATTCATTCAAATCAGGGCCACACAGTTAATTTGTAAACCTTTAGTAAGACACAGATCTGTTAAAATGGTCTAAATGGAAAATGATTATATTTTGTGTAACTTGATTCAATAAATGCTCTAATAAATAACGAATTTTTGATTTTACATAAAGATTCTGCTGTGAAAATCACGATTAACAAAATATTCTTGAAACACTAATATTTTAAATAAAAAGAGTTAATTTCCAATTAACTAAATTAATCACAAACTGACTGATTTATGAAAATGTGAATATCGCTATTCAATAAAAAACGGATAATTTTAGCTTTTCCATCGATTCTTTCAAAGAAAATACGCCAATCAGCGTGCAGGTTTCTCAAGATTAATTGACCTAAGATTATGAAAATGTTTAGTTTTTCTAAACTTTTAACATTCAAAACTTCATAAATAAGTCTTAGTTGATCGTGGAAAATAGAAACATTCATTCTTTTATTTAAAATTTGGTGTGCCCAGAATATTTCCAGAATATGGTACCTTACTGCATTAAATTTAGACTTTATAATTTTTGAAATATATTTATAGGCCGGAACAAAATATTATTATTGATTTCATTTCAATCCTTTTGAAAGCAAAACTAAAAACTGAATTTTATGCTGAATCTGAGAAATTTTTTTTTAAATTTTTCTTTGAGATATTACATAAATTATGAAAAATATTTTGTAGTTAAAATAAGATTTAAATACCGAGCGATCCGGTTTGCAATACTCATATTCAATAATAATAATAATAAATAAATAACAATAAAGATGATAAATAAGATAAAACGCTTGGTTTTATTAAAAAATATCTTTATATTAATTGCAATTTCATCGTTTACTTTAAATTAAAGTTGAAGTTTTACTTCAACTTTAATGAAATGACAACAAATTAGGAAAATATAGTAAATATATAGTAAATTGAACGAAACGATCTAAACAACAGTATAAGTTTGGTATGACTATCAAAATTTGAAGATAAAAAATGTTTTGTTTGAGAATCTATTAAGAGACCAGTTACTTAAAATATTTAATTGAAAATTGTAGCGAGCGGTAATTCGGAAATTTTTTAAAACGCAATTATGTGTAGTTATATGTCTTTTTCTTAAAATTTGCAGATATTTGCTTGGAATTATTTTCTAAAAATTTCTTTACATATGAAATATATATATATACATTGATACTCTTATATAGAAGGATGCATTTTAGTAAGATCGCTACCTTATTAAGTAATCATCAGGGTATACCATCTTATGTATTAAGATATGGTGTATTCATGCGACCGTCTTTTTTTTCTTTCTTTAATAAATGTACCTAATCTTAAATTTAAATTATCGTGTTAGTATGAATTCACTATTTTGTTTGAAAGATTAAACATAGTTATTACTATCACAATTTCAGTAAATAATATGTCATAAAATTCACAAGAAGAATTCTGAGTTATAGAAGAAATAATATATGTTTTGAAATGTAAAAAATGTTTGAACTAAAAAGGTATTCAATAAAAGACTTTACAAATGCATAATTAAAGCTAAATTTTCTCCAACAAAATTAAATAAGAAGTCAAAAAATTTTGCATAAGTGGAATTTTTGCTTTTTCCTGCTTTATAATCTCATTCCTTATAAAACTTTATTAAAAAATATTACTTTGCAATATTTTGAATAAATTAAATGTACAAATAATGTAGTTCAGTTTCAGTGCGTCTTAAGATATGTCTCATACCTGCAGACGTACTAATATTAGAAACACTCACAATTTTCAACCGTAGAACGTTTAGTGATAAATCCAATCGTTTTCTTAAACTCATTTCTATAAATTTAAATATATAAAATACATATATAATGTAATATAGTATAATATAATATAATGTGTGTGTGTGTGTGTGTGATGTGCGTGTGCATGTATATGTGTATGTATTTCAGAAAAACCTCATTAAATGATCAATAATAATATTTTTAACAAATGTGATTTATATATGAAAGACGTATTTTTGATATAACACATTTTAATTTAAGGTGAAAAATATTGTCAATTATTTGGGATATAAAATAAGAACGAAATCTTTAAAATTTATACGAATTTAAATAGAAGTAGAAATTAGATCATTTACTCTAAAAGTAAAATCAAATTAAAACTTCGCTATTTGCTGAGCACTTTAATATTTACTAAATGCGCATTATGAAAAAATGTATATAATATCGGAAATAAAAAAACCTATGAGTTATTTATATTACGAAATTATATAAATTATTATTTTGATATTAAGTATACTGCTAAACGACTGGATGCGTATTTCTTTCAATTCTGACATTAAAAAAAATCTAAACAAGATCCCTTAAAACAATCGTGCAGAGTTATATCGATTCATTTAAGAACCATCTTTATTTTTTACAAATAAAATAAGAAGTATAAAAGTAACTACATTCATACATTATTTCAAAGTGTTAAAGAACAATCAATATGCTCTTATGTTTCCGAATAAACTCTTCCTTTAATACAATATAGAAATTATTAACTTAAAGACATAATGGATAAATGGAAAACATCATCTTCTTGACAAAATTCCCATAAACATGTTTCATTTCTATAATTAATTAAAATTGATTGGTATCCTTTTCAAAGGAATTTATCACTATATATCCAAATCTAATATCATCTTAACCATTTATAATTAATTTGAGATTTAATGAAAACTTAAATATGAATTCGTAGGCAGCTTATTAAATCCTAAACAACTGTCCAAAATGATGCATGTCAACTGAATACATGAACTAACCATTTCAAGTTGTTGAACTGAATTCGTTATTTACAAGAGCCTTCATCGTGGCCACTCCATTTCTGTGAATGTTCGATAACAAAGGGTCTACAACAATCGTAAATATTCTAGATCGATCGTAAGGAAAATTGTTATCGTTATGGGACACTGAATGCCGTTTGGGAGAGTTGCCGTCGATAACAATTAATTAAAGTACGCCATCTTGCAATATATAGAGTGCCGTCTCTAGCTCATATGACATAAGTAATCCTCGAGCCTGATAATTGGATACAAGGTTAATTCTTGTATCCATCTTCTGAATAATCTGGAACAGGACTTGAAATTTATAGGGATCAGAGGAAGGTAAAGCAACAATTTAGTAATTATTTCATTCAACAATTTTATTGATGCAGGCGAAAGATGTCGTCGATAATAATTAAAATACGCCATCTTACAATGCATATAAAATCCATTATCTAGCTTGTATGAGGTAAGTAATACCTGAGTCCGATAATTGGATACAAGGGTAATTCTTGTATCCATATTTCGAATAATGTGGAACACAATTCGAAATTTATAGAGATATATCAGAGGGATGTAAAGCAACAATTTGGAATTTATGTAATTCAACTTTATTCAAAGGATAAAAATAATAAATCTTTGCATATTGGTAAATCATATAAAGTTTGTTTTAGTATATATAATATATAATATCATTATAATGGAAGAAAGATAAGCAAAGATATAATTTTTTTAAGACAACTTGATTTAAGAGCTATTGGCATGATTAAATAAAAAAGTTATTTCAATTTATTGATGTTTGAAAATATTTTACTCGTGTAACCTTGTTATTTTAAGTTAATTGAGATTTTTTCAAGTTACTAGAAATAAAAATAAATATTTATTTCGGACTTCGGCTTTAAATAAATAAAATATAATAAATGTTGACAAAATTAGAGTTAATAGTTAAAACTTTTGCTGTCGACTTCAGACTTGAAGAGACAAAAATTTATTATTAGCAAAGATAAGTATGAGACTCATTGTTAAATATTCATAAATAAATTATAATAAACAAAAAGTAAATGTATTAAATCTTTAGTATACGCAACTATTATTGAACACATGCACGGGGTTATTTTGACCCCAAATCTTCAGCTATTTAATCTTTATTGTATGCCCAGTTTGAAAAAAAAAATTAATATGATCAAAATAAGGACTTTTTAATCAGGAAGTTATGTTCTCTGAGAGACGTGATTTGTAGAAAGAAAAATAAAAATTAAATTTACCCAATTTTATCCATACCTTTTTTGTATTCATATTCATTCTTTATTCCACTTATATAAAATTTATTATCTTGAATCCAGTAGTTTTTTTTCTGCATAAAAATATTGAAGGTACATAAAAATCGATATTTCACATATACTTTACATTCGATTTTTTTTTTCTTTTTGAAAAACAATCTCAAACATTTAATTTTAAAAATTTATCATTTATGTTTTCAAATTTTATTCACGTACTCAAGAAGCTCTTTTGTTTTCCATATTCAGAATATAAAAAAAAATATCATAAATTTCAAGATAGATTTTTCACTCTATAAGAGAATACATTTTATATAAAAATGCGTGACATTTTTCTCAAGGTGAAAATGACATTCGAACATTATTTTCCAGGGCATTCAAAATGCGTGTCTTCCGATTCTCTATCATGATCACTTTCAAAAGTTTCATCAATATCAGATGAATCTAAGCTATCATCATTTTTGCAATAGGTAGAAAACTTGCAAGAATGTCTTTGAATTTCTGCTGCTCAAGTCCGTATGCTAGTATAGTGATAAATGAATCAGAAATTCTAGCGCATTACTGGTTAATTTGATCCCAACCCCTCTATAAAAAATGAGATACATGTTTCACTGATTTCTGAAGTTTTTATCTTGTTTTGTAAGCTACCCATGAAATTATAGGGACAACAGATTATTTATATAGAAGCAGCAACTGAAATTAATTTACAGGGGAAAGCTTTTATGAATTCTAACAAAGGGGGGGGGGGGAATCTTTGAGTCAAAGGGACCCCATATGTTTGCTGACGGGTTAATGGAGTCTATTGGATCAATTATTCCCAATTAGGCCTCGCATCAGGAATCTGTTCCGTGGCGTAACTAGCATGGGTCGAGCAGGACAGTGACCATACTCTCAACAGATACAAACCTGTTAATATTTATGAAAGTTATTTTTTTTATTTCAGTCCTTAGAGTCTTTGAAAAGTGGTTTTAACCAAATCTGAAGAAATTAATTCATATAGGCCTTTTTTTTGCACTATTATATTGGATTCTGGTTAAACAGTTTTTCTCTGCAAGTTTACCAGAATCAGGGTGGGTAATTAATATTGTTTACAAATAGACACCGCGCCTCAGTACTCCGATGAAGGGAATTTATAACTGCAGAACTTAACACTTTTTTTTATGAAAGAAGTTAAGAAAAATCCGATACTAAATATGTGGAAACAATACTTCTGATATGGATTTTGCATTTTGTGTTTCAGATATATATAAATATATTGCATTTTTTCTTATAATTCCCAAATTATACACAAAATTCTGAGAGAATATTAGTAGCTTCATTTGTTTGATCCCTGGAAATTTTGAAAAACATGTAGTTTATGTTCCTCGCGAATATCCAAAAGCATTAAATGAAATTAATGAAAAAAAAGTAATTAAATATTAAAAATTCAGAATAATTGAAGGAAACTGAAAATACAGTGACAATCAATCATTTTAGAAATTATTCATTTCAGCTGGAAAAATCTATCCTAAACTGAGCAGTGAAATCTAGTGCAAGCGTATATTATTGTACTCCTCAAATAAAATTATCAGTAAAAATAATGTCCTATATAGATCTAAAATTGCCTTAAAAAGAAGAAAAGTATGAATAAATCAGACAATTTTTTTCGATTTTCAGGATATCAATGTCAATAGCTTTTTCTCGCGCGAACTGCGTATTTTCATTCTAGTGGTTTCTTTTCGTATTTCCATTTATGAGTTGTCTGCAAATTTCCACTCTTCTAACATCAGCCCATAGATCGATTCTTTGGAAATTTATTCTGCATAGTGATCTTTAATAGCATAGTAATTTTATATATATATATATATACAAAGAAATTGAATTCCGCTAGTGTCAATAAAATATTTTCAGAAAATAATTTTTGTGGTTGTTTCCTAAGATTTATGAATGTATTTCTAAATATTATTTGATCAACAATGGAGAAGTTTTAGAAAGAATTTCACGTTTGTCTAACCCATCGTTAATAAAATCAGCTGCAGTGGTCCTCCCAAATCTTCTCGCATATTCTGTAATAAAGATCTTATTCGCTTTTCTCCGTATAAAATTGTGAACCTTGTTTCATTGCCATTTGTAAAAATAATGATTGTAAATTTAAATAATGCAAATCTTAATTTAGGTGAATTAAAAATTTTAATTCAATATATTTATTTGTTAATGATATGCTAATTTAAATTTTTAAATAACTATTATGGATTTGAATAATTAATTAGAAATTATACTCGTTTTTTTTATAAGAACTATCATTAACTGTATATTCTTATAATAAATTATGCCAAAATTTATATCCCTAAATTTTGAAATTTGAAATACCATCGC
>JAPMOR010006824.1:0-23634 GCA_026543865.1 Argiope aurantia
TTTTTTTAACCTCAAAACACTTTTCACATTCTTTTATTTGATCTGACATGTTTGATGCTTATGGTGATATTTTATAATCGATTTTTCACTTACCCCCTTATGTAATAGAGTTTCGAATTTTTTTAAGAATTTTGAATTTAGAGTTTTGAATTTTTTTTTACAGTTTTGAGTTTCTTTTCTTTTTTTTAAAGTTTTAAATTTTTTTTTTTTTTATGTAGTATGCATCTTTTTTTTTTGTTTTTTTTTTACTTTACTTTACTTATGTATTCTCGATTTCAAAATACTGTTTTAATATTTTCAGAGCTTGATTGTCAGTTAATTGATTAATTTTCAAAAATTTAGATTCCACGCTGGATTCGCCATCTAGAGGTGAATTTGAAAAATATATCAAAACTCCATTGTATTTATGGTAACGAATTATAAATTAAAATTTATAAATAATTAGAATAAAAACTATTTTTAGTCCAACAATGAAAGTTTATTTTTTAAAGGTGGTTTTTATTAGAATTATTTTTTCCTTTTAAATTAAATAAAAAATATTTTTTTTATTCTTTTTTTATTTTTATATACTTTAATATTTTCACACAAATTCTGAAAACCAAACCGATTCTTTCGTGCTAGCAAGATATAGTTGGATAAAGTTTGGTCTCGGATAACGTTGAAATGTGTAAGAAATTGATTTATGTCAGGAAATTTTGCAAAATTATTTTAAACTGTAAAAAAGTTTAGAAGCTACTTCAAGTTTAATAATTCAATCCTTGATGTCAATAGTTAAATTATTTATTTACATGTATTTGTCGATGGTCTGGCCCTTGTCATTTCGGAAATATCTGTAGAGAGCTTCAAACCAACAGAAATCCTTGCATTAAATTAATCTATCATAAATTAAATGATCTTGGCTTATTTTCTGGTTCTACAATGGTTAGGCATTGGTGTTTAGATTCCCTTACTAAAAGATATAGTCATACCAGTAAAAATAATTCAATCTTTAACAGAATTCCAAATTTTAAATTTAACAATAGATTCATAAAATTTTTGCCATACTTAAAAAATTTTGGACTTATTGTCGATTCAAAATTTACTTTGGTAAAACATTAATTCACAGACACACAAATGTCACTCAATTTTTAAATTACAATTATATAATGGACTCCAATTGGAGTGTTTAATAATAATGTGATAATATTCAGCAATTGAAAGTCCCCGTTTACCGGGAGCAGCTATCTGGCGCATGAAGCTTAATAATCAACAAATAAGCAAGCTCCACACTATACAGGGAATTTTTCTTTCCACGATTTCCCGGGGCAATCGCATTAATCCCACAAGTGGGCTTAATGTTTTGATGAAAATTTCTTCCTTGCATGACTCAGTCAGATATGTCTCTGAAAAGTTTAATAAAAAAATAGTCAGAAGATAATAATAATAAAAATTTACATCGGGCAAAGATATATGAATCGATAGAACCAGGATTGGTGACAATGTTAGATTCTCTGTTTATATCTTCAAAAATGATGACGTGTTTCTGATTTCTTTTTGTTTTAAATTAGATTCTGATAACTTGTCTTCCAGGCTCAGATGTGGAAATTAATTTTGTGGTCAAATGGACTGGATAGAACAAAGTTAAAATAAAAATATATAATGATAATTTTTCCTTTTTAGAGATATTAAAAAGCTACAAAAATGGCATTTCGTTAATCATATTAAAAAAGAAATTTTTGAAATTAAAACTCTTGCCAGCCTCATCTGAATGCAAACTTATCACAGTAATTCGAGAATGACTGGCAGATCAATATGCTAAAGAGGTCATAGTTGATGGTATTAGCTGCAAATTACCGATTCCTTATTCATTTACTAAATTCATGTACGAAAAAAAAATTTATGTACTGGGAGACTTTTTAGCCGAAATTTGCAACCGCGGAGCAACGTCAGAGGTATATTCCCAATGTCGATTTGATTTTTTTTAGCTGCAAATAAATTTATTATTTATTGTTTAACTAATCATTATATTTATTTTGACTTGTTTCGTGTTTATAAAGATGGAATTTTGTAATCAATTTTTCTCTCCTCGTTATACTTTCGAGGAGAGAAATTTAATATATTTAATATATTAATATGAAATTTTCTCAACGACTATAAACTATTTTAATATTTTCATAATATTTTTACCAATTTATCATTAATTAAATTAAATTTTAATTCTAGTAGCATCATCTGTTAATGAGTTCAAGAAACAATATATCACAATTTTTTTATAAAAAAAATAGAAAATAATTAAATTTAAACAATTTCTGGCGTTCACTACACTAATAAAGGATTTTTAAAAGTAATTTTCATATTAAACTCATTGGAAAGATTTCTGTTTGAAACGATATCACGAATTAGAGGGATGAGTGAAATCTGGTTTGTTATATTTGCTAATAAACTGCAGATCTATCGCAATTTTGGATGAAATCGGTGAACTAATGTCTGTTCTTGTGCATAGGAGCAAGATAACTCAAAAATGTAGCAAACTAAATGAGAATATGGTTTCGTCTCCATGTTATAAATTCATCCCGTTAAGGCATTGGCTATCTGTGGTCATTTATCTGTTATATATATGTGAATGTCATAACTTGCTATGTAGTCTTAAAACTAAAACATTAGATCTTTATTCAATTTTTTAACCAACCGGTAATAGGGAATGAATTAAAATTGTATACACGATTTTCTTCACTTTTCTATGAAAATGAAGAGAAAGTATCGTAATCGTCAAAACATTCGAACTCGTAATTTCAACGAATCTCCACATTTCAGACTTACTTAAATCCGAAAAACAGATTTTTGAAATGATATCCGTCTGTGAAAATGATAACTCGAAAATGCTTTGAGCTAAGTGGATGAAATTTAAAAATTTCTATCAAATCTTAGGAAAAAACCCATTTAGCCTGAGAAAGTATATCCGGCTGTTCGAGTACAAGTGAACACGATAACTACAAACAGTAAAGAGCTAGATATATAAAATTTGGTACACATGTTTAGCATCTAAACTATAGGTTCATGTCAAATTTTGAACCAAAACTATCAAATGGTTGACCATCTATCAATCAGTACTTTGCTTGCAAAGGCAATCACTTAAATAAATGAAATTTGGTATGTGATCTTGTGACTAAAATTGTAGTTCTATGTCAAATATTGGTTTCTATCGATCAGAAAAAGGCGTCCAAAATACGAATGTGATTTTTGGGTACTTGTATATTGACCACATGCTATAGGTATTAATTGCCAAAAAAATTGCCGATAATCGCATTATAGATTCAGTATAAATCCTAGATTCAAGCTAAAGATCAATATTTCGTAACTGTTAATCACCAATGCCATGCAAAGCATTCGCGATCATACACAATGTATGATATGATACGTGGGGAGGGGGAGGTTAATACTTAATTAGAGAGTCTAACAGAAAGTTCTGGAGAAACTACTGCAGTTTTTTTTTTAATCTGTCCCCAGACACCTTTAAAATATTTTGTTCCATTACGTTAAAAGCAATCAAATATTAGTTATATGGTGTTATTCATATTAAGTATATTTATTGTTCATTTAACGTTTTTATTCTAGGATATTTTAGGCCATCTAAGATATTTCTGTGCGTTCTATTCAAATATAGTTGTTTACACATATAGTTGTTTCAAGATGGCCGTAGTTTTTCTTTCACAATGATCTATTCTGTGTTTCTTGCAATGGATAAATTCCATTCCTTATTTTCTATTTCCATTTCATGATAACGATTCCCCTAATAAGGAAATTTCAGAAAATCATTTTAACAATCCAGGTAAGTTCAAAAATGTCACATTTTGCAGGATTGTTTCTAATACCTTTTAATGCAACTGAAACTGTGTCGATGCAATTTCATATTTAAACAAAGAAAAACTAGTGAAAGTGACTTAGTATTTACTTTTATCGTCAGCTCGATTGATTCTGATAAAATGCAAATCTTAAAATGCATCGTAACTTGAAATCAAAGCATATTGTAATACAGTTTCAATTTTTTCTTTCTGCATATTAAATATTTCTAGCTAATATTTGCATCGACTTACAAATATATCCTACTTATCAACTGTTTAAAAGCTGATATTCGTATATGCACAAAGAGTTTCTTTTATGTATTTTATTGTTAGAAAAAAAAGCATTCTTTTTCCTTCTGACTGCGTATGAGTTTAGAGAAAATAATTCTTTTTCTCAACACATTTGTCGCTACGGATGAGATATATCGACTTCCTGGAATGTTCAACGAGCGCTAGGATTTTGACATCATACTAGTTTTGATAAGCTGCACGTAAAAACAGATATTTATAGAATACATTCATTTTCTTATTTTGGTTTATAAAGTTTCTAGAGCGAGCACAATTACCATTTGGAATTTCTGGAGCTCACATTCAATTCTCATACCGTATCAAATGTGCCAATTTCAGAAAAGTTTTTTTAGTACTTTAAGTATAGTAGCGTCTAGACTCGTTGCCGAATAGAAATGTTATCTACTTAAAGGAAAAAGTGACCTCATCGTCTCTAAGAAACTCGTTAAAAAATTTACAGATAGCTGGGTTTTTTATATTTTTTCATATTCTATATAATAATTGGCAGAAAGAGTAAAATTAAGGTAGAAAAAGTACAAAAATCATTTTGGTAACAGATTATAACACAAAATATTATGGAATTAACACAAATATATTCAGATGACTGGAGTATATTCCAATCGGAAAAAAATACTCAATAAAAAGACATTTTCAGTACCACCATCTTAACCAGTTAATTGCGGAATTTATTTTTTTGAAGTCTCCCCCCTCAAGTTCCCCTTTTTAAAGCCAAGCGAACTCAATACAAATGGTGGTATATAAAAAATGCATATAAAAATTCATAATAAAGCGAATAAGATTTCATTTTTATTAAATAAAAAATTACACATCGACCGCACCAAAATGAAGGTTTGGATTGACGCGTATACACATCGAACGCACTTAACTGATTCAATGAAATTCAGTATTTCAAAACATTTAAGTGCCAGATTATAGGAAATGGTCTAGCTAATCATCCATTATTAAAAATTCTTGATTTTTTTTTACCTTCCGTTTTTGATGGGAATCTTATTTATGATTAAATTGCTTTGAAAACGTTAAGTTTCATAAGTTTAATTCTCAGTTTCGAAACAATAAAGTCTTTTGATGATAGATTTCATAATTTTAAATTGTGATAAGAATACGACAAATGGCTCTAGAATCGCTACTCTTCACTCCAGCCGTCCACGTTATATCTCAACAAGACGTTTGATCGACTACAGCAGATTTAACGGACACAGAATTGAGAAAGGAGATGAGATCTTTCATCCGCAATCCTAAGAAACCGGTATTCTGTACAAGAATGCTACGAAATCTTTAAGATATTGAACGGCTTCAGAATATCGAACATCGTAGATTTATCGTACGACATCTTGTACTAAAATGGTTACCACATGGCATCTGCTGTTCTTTGCAATAATGAAAAAGGTTTTCTTGTGTCATTCGTTTGTCTAAATTCATTTCACAAAGAATAAAAAACCACGGAAAAAGTTTAGACACATCCATAAGAAATCCATCACTATTATTTAATTTTATAATCTGTTTAATAATATATTGTAATTTATAAGCACGAAGCTTCCATGTATTTTTCTTGGTTTTGGCATTCGTTTAAAAACTCTTGAAAATGTTTGAATTATTAATATTTTTCATTGAAAAATAATAAAGAAATCGTGATAAGTTCTTAGAACAGGCACTAATAGAAATTTTAAAATAAATTCATCTTAAAATTTAATTATTAATGATTTTATTACTCTTATTAATTTTATCGTTAAAAAAAAGACTTTAAAAGGGCTCTTTCCAAAACAGCAATTTTGTGTGTACAGCAATATAGCTAGATACTGTTCAAAACTGTTTCTAGCATTGAAAATATTAAATAATGAAATAAAAAAACAAGAAAAAACTTTTATTTAAAAAAGGAGTACAAACATATCTACACTTTTACATATGCTCAATAGAATATTAAAATAATACTATACACAGCCATCCACATTAAGACAAACTATAATAGAAAAGACAAATATTTGAAAACTCAGTTTCCCAATTGTGAAAGTAAAACTTAAAATATTATTTACTTACAGAAAAAATTTGTTCTTTTCAAGAGCATCACATGAAATCCACATATTATTAGTAAATATATTCTCGGCAAAATATGCATTGTATCAAAATAATGCATTAAAACGTTTTATGGAAATACTGATAAGCATTTACCATTTAATTTTTTTTCCAGTTCCATAATAAATTATCTAGTATTCCTTCGGTATTCAATTGTCCATGCCAAGTCTATGCATACTAATATCAACGTCAGAAAAGAATTTTATTCTAATAAATGCTTAAACATAAGTTTTTGATAGGTACGATATGAAATAATGTAAAACAAACACAATACCATCTTCATTTAAACAGTAAACATAATTGCTATATCCTAGTTTAGCAATGTTTTGTCCTAGAATTGCAATATTGAGCAAAAAACAGCACTTCGAATCATAATTCGAAATTTTTTAGATGGAAAATTATTTTTCAAGTATTCTTATCACCAGTAGGGCTGGTTATACATCAGATTGCTCCAAGCATCGATTTCAGAAAAATTTTCTATGTTATCGGTTAGAGACAGTGTAATTTTTTCATCGGAGAACTTTTCAGAATCATTATCCTTTCCTGCATTTTCTTTTGTTGAATCTGCAACTAATCGATAATTTATTCCTCCATTGTTATCCCAATACTGATTGCCATCACACTCAAGGCATACACAAAATTCTATCACTCCATACTTTGTAGCTGAAGGCTCTATTTTAGCAGAGAAAGAAAAATTATCATATTTGCCAAAATCCGCTTTTACAGAGACTTTTGTTGCTGGCTTTACGTAGCTTGCTTTCACATCAACATGAGACATCCATCTATCGAATGTTATTCGAACGAAGACATTCTTTTCGTAAGACAAATTCTTTACTTTAATCATCCCATTCAGTACACTGTTATAAGTATTTTCAACATTAATTGATTCCAATACGATATTATTGGCCTCCACAAGTTCGAGAAATTCAGAATCTTTCCGGGGAGGATGATTAAAAGCCACCTTCCATGATTTCTGGTTGCCTGATAATTTTTGGGAACCATCGACCAACCATGTAAGAACTTCATCGTTCCATTTTTGCGTACCTGGAATTTCTCTTACTTCTACTAATTCCAAACCTTTGTCATCAGCAAAGCTGACTTTCTTTTTGCGAGTTCCGTCAGACAAGGGTGGTGTTTCTCCTGGAGCAGAGTTTTCCTTATTTTCAGATTTTAAGTCTGCTTCTAGTTTGTAAGAGGGAAAAACAGGCCTGTCATGAATAATTCCAAATCGACGAGGTCTCCATTTGGTATTATAATCGTTATCACCATAAGCACTAGCTAAGGAATAACGTTCGTTCCCAAACGGAGTACAAGAAAATAGAGGTGATCCGGTTGCATGTAGAAGCATGTCCAAATCTATGGGCATGATGGGTTTTGTTTTTCTCGAACAGCAGGAACAAGTTCAAGACACTCTGAAAGAAAAAGGGATGTTACAACTACAAAAACATTAAATAATAATTAATACATTCACTATAGTATCATATTTGCATTCGATCAGGCCTTCTTAAGCCTTTGCATTCTGAAAAGTAATTAGATGCATTTACCGATTGCAAGGCTCATTTTACAACTCCAAGAATTAAAATATATAACTGTATAAATTAATTTTTTCAGGTAATTTTAACTATAGAGTTCTAAAAGGTCGAAGATTTTTCTTTCAATTATCGAAATCGAGAAACATTAAAAGTTTGCACCGTCTTGAATTTTCCTTGGAAGAAGATATGCTTGTACAAGAGGCTAAAGTTCTGAACAGGGTGGGTCGAGTTAAGGGAAAGATCATTTAAATTAACCGCACAATAATTTAATTTAACTGCACAATAAAAAAAATATGTTTCTTCCCCCAAACCTCCAAGTAAATGTTACCAATTTATAATCAATTAAACGTGAATGACAAAAATAAAATGATTGAACATTGTAATAAAAAAATTTCCAGTTTTCAAAAAATGGTTGCCAAGAATATGTACATGCACAAAGCATATATGCATATTCTAACAATATACATTTTCACAGAGCGCTCACAAACTTCTGAGTGGAGCAAATCTTTCAAAGTTAAATCAGAATTTTACAGCCAAGTAGGATCGAAAATAATAAGTCATGGTCTAAAGTGCAGATATTGAGAAAAATAAAACAACAAAACAAAAGAGAAAAAAAGCATTTTATTAGTAAAATCAAGTAGATTTGTGAAGTGCCCAAAGGTTTCAGGACATGTCTGTAGGTATGTCACCGAGTTTTAATTCATGAGGGCCATGAAATTCAGAGTATTCTGGAAAATTCCTGATGTTTCAAAAGTACCTTTGAAAACGTATGCAACAAGATCTTCAACAATACTCGGGTGGTTGTGCTTCAAAAACTTTCTAATAATACCAGAAAAAGAATGCAAGATTGTATTACGTTTTGGCAATCACAAACCAATGTACTGAACAATCAAATTCGAACTAGGCATGAAAGCCTGCAGACTATTCTCTGTCAAAACTTTGAAGAATCTCACTTTTGAAATGATGGGATCAACACATTATATTGACAAGTAGACCTATTAATCATAAGTAAGTCCGGAGACATGAGCAGTACCTAAGCCTCTGCATTCCTAGATCGCCCATTGTAGTTCGAAATTCCATATACTAAACAGACAGTGAAAAAGATACTATTGTCCAGGATCCAATTTTTGACGAATAAAAATATCTCAGGTGGATACTGTTCAGTTCCGCGCTCAAACAGCGCATTTCGCCGTGAGAAAACACTTTCTTATCCCATATATTTACTTAAAAACGTACGTAAAAAAAACAACTGTATGTATAAGTATGGTTATCTTAAAGCTGTGGGGTCACTTTTGATTTGCAGTTTTGAAAAAATACTGTGCATATATATAAACAGTGAACAACTTAACTTTTAACGTTAAAGATATTTATAAGCTATTTATTTTTATGCTATGCATGTCATAGTAAACATTTGCTAAGATATATTGCAGAAATTTTTTTTATCTTTATTTAAATAATTTAAAGTTGATAATTGGTGCAGATGAGAAATGTTGCATTAGTTTGTAGATCACCTATTTCAGACGCTCCGAAATCTAAGAAAAATACATATTATTTCTTTCTTTCGCGCCCTAGTTTATCAATTGAAGTATTCATAATTTGCTTATGACCGACAAAAATTGGTGCGAAAAAGCATGGAAATTTCACTATTTCCGTCAAAATTGAACTCAAAAACGAATCGTTATCTAAACAATTGCTCATATGCTTTTAATTTAAGAATGAATTTTTGAAGACAGTATGTAGTGCGCTGAAAATGTATGAAAGAATATATATGTATGAATTAAATATATGTCTTAAAAATATATATGAAAATATCTGCAAGTGACAAAGTATAGTGAATTTCAAAATTTATCCTATTCCTATTGCATACTTACTTTCATTAAGTTGAGATAAAAGCAAACAACATTTTGCATTAAACACTGCATTAAAATGTGAAAACTATGAAATGATCTTCTGCATTTGTCAAATCTATGATAGTTAGAAATCGTGACTTAGCTCATTGGCGATCTTTTCTTTGCGAACTGCTACAAGATGATGGAAATCTCACTAAAGAATCTTTTTATTTTGAATCTTATATCTAGGTATTTAACTGTGTAATGTTATTAAAATGCATACAAAATTATAAAGAGTGCCTGCAGTTTTACAGAGGAAAGACTATGGATTTTATTAATTTTTTTATTCATGTTTGGAGAGATGGAGATATAGATTTTTTACTGATTTCTTTATGTAGAGAGTTTTCAAATTTTGAACACTTTTGTATTCCGGTTGATTATACACTATTTTAATATTTTAAGAACTTAATTATCATTTACTAGATTAATTAAAATTCAGTTTCGTATGAGTCGCACAATTTGATAGTGAATTTGACAAAAAAATCGATTTCTATATTCCATAATATTTATTGCTTTAAATTAAAAATTAAAGACTAAGAAATGGAAAATAATTCCAAAAAATGCATTTTCGTACAAGAGCGAAAATGTAATTTTATTTAGAAATCAAATTCTTGTGGGGCATGTTTTATGGGTGAAAAATATAGTGAAATTTATTATCGCTTTTGGGCTCTGAGATAATAAATTGTTTTTGAAGTTATTAAAATAATTCTCGAACATGGAGATTTCCATTTCTCTATTCGGACGAATTGCAAAATCTTGTTTCCTTGACCTTGACACAAACTAGCGTTGCAGTATTTTTCGTCAAGTCAAGTTGTCTGCTTTGAATTCTTAAACAACCGTGTCAATGAGAGAATTTTAAACGGTTTTTTCCAGTTCACCTAGTATGAATTTTACCGACATTTTAACCCCATTTTTAACAATTATAACACTCCATCAATGAAATGTGAATGATGTTCGGCCGTAAATATATCAATTCATCAAGACAAATATTAAAAAGGACAGCAGAAAATTCGGAAAGCAAGTTCTTTCAGAAATATGTCTACATATTAGTGCAGAATCATACTTGCTACACGAAACATTTTATTATCATGATCTTGCAAATATAATAACAATATTAGGTTATGCAGACAAACTTTTTTAAATGTTAAAACATAAATTAAAAGCTATTTTAAAAGATTCAAGATTGGTAATTTTGTAAAAATCAAAGCGTTTTAAAATTGGCAGTCTCGTTAAAATTTACAAATTCCATTATACAAAAGATCATTGTGATTTTCACGAACAATTTCATATCTGGAGACAGCAACTAACTATTTTTAATAGTGGATTTTAATCTATACAGATATCGAAACACAGAGATTATTTTGAATTAGATTAGATGAATGCAATATTTTGGGTAATATCGATAATAATAATAGTAAGCAGATATCGATAATATCGTAACATGTGTCATAAGTTATAAATTAATTGTACAGAACAAAGAGAAAAATATCATTAAATTAATTTATAGAATAAAATAGATTTTTTGGGCAGATTATATTGTAAAGTTTGTAACAATATTGAACTTTAAATTGAATGTCTCATTTACGCAACATCAGATAAAATGATTTCGACTCTGTTTTTACTCCCTGTGACGCTAAGAATACAAGAAAATGCTGCAATCATTTAAAAGTTTGGCCTCGATATTTTAGTAAAGCCTAGTTTCGACCTTAAAAGTTTTAAATCTTTTTTAATTCCAAAAAAACGCATTTTCCAAATATCTATCTGTATGTACATTTTTATATATGAGAACGTGATAACTCAAAAACGGAACGATGTAGATTGATGAAATTTGGTGTTTGGTCTTATCTCCTAAAACTGTTTGAGATCAAATAAGTCTACTAAAAAATATATAGCCTCGTTCCCAAAAAATGCTCGATTTTTTTTCAGTGTATGACAAAGCTAAATTCAAAATACATCATATTGTGCAAGTATGCGAAAAAGTAATGTTTAAATTTCATTTTCTCTAAATTTGATTATTATAAGCAGAAACATTTCAAATACATATTTTATCTGCCATAGACATAATTAAAAGACCGAATGCATTTCCAAATTACTCAGTTTACGTTACAATTCCCATTTCAATTTACACTGTTTTTAAATATCAGTGTGAAGTACACAGAAAGCAAAAAGTTACAGGAATCTGTTTACTTGAACTTGGAAATTAACGAGTAAAAAATGTAATCAATTTTCATCCGGAAAATAAATTAGCATTTTATGCTATCGCAAATAACACTGCAGCAAGTCTGTAGCATTAATTTTAAATAAACATAAGGTGACACTTATCATTTAAAAGGAAAATTAATTGGCTCATTCAAGAATAAGTATTTATCATTAAGTGATGTTGCGGTAATATACTCAGTGAAATGAAGAAGAGTGATTATAGATCGATATTATATTATCTGTAGAAATTATTTATATCGTAACAAGAAATTACATTTACAAGATTACGCATCCAAAATAAATGCCAACACAATTTTCCAAAAGACTGCAAGAAAAAAATTCGCTACCAATAACAAATATTTTTTTTCGCATCTGGTATAAAAATGAAGTCTCAGGATCATACAAGTAGTAAAAAAAATCAGAAATATTAGTTATTAGTTCCGAAAAATTCAATTTTTTCTCTCAAAATTGACATAGATGGTGTTGCTTGTTGACGATATGAATGATTATCTTCATTATGTGAATGATTATATTTAGATAGACATCATTGTTCCGTATAGAGCATGTATTATAAAATGCAGGATGAAGTTCTTTGTATACAAAAAGAACACTTTCGCTCTCCTATATTATGTATAACCGATTCCTTTCTCGCTGTATCCAAACCGTGGTAAGTGAAGTTAGATAAATAGTGTTTTAAAACGCAAAACGCCATGCTTGCAAACTTAGCACGGTCAAAATAATGTCGCATAAGAATGAGTACTATATGAGGAATATCAATTTTGTTCATACTAAAGCCGTGTTGTCAGAGTGTTGTTTTATGGGATGGTTGTCGAAATTTTTACATCGTATTATTAGGAAACCTTTTCAAAATTCCGTACTGTCCCAGACAGGCCTTGGAAGGGGTGGAACACATCTCGAAAGAATATTAGTTAGCCGTCTGATTTCCACTACACTTGCGCTGCAAAGCCCTTTTTTCACCTTTTCCAAATTTGCAATGAATTAAAAAAAGAAGAAATGTGGGCTTTTAAATAAATAATAAATAAATCCGACAAAAAATTTGGCATATTTATTTTCATAATTTTTAAAACTAAGGTAAAGTGTTTGCTGTTTCACTTTCAATGTAACTTCTCTAAGCAGAATTGACATTTTATGTCAATGGTGCTAAAATAAATTTAAAGGAAACTCATTTAGAAGATTAATCCAACCAGGACCCAAAATCAGGTCATGAAAAAAAGATTGAATGCATTAATTTCTCCGAGATTTCATGGGAACCCTTTTTTACAAAGATTTTAAGGACTTTGGGCTAAGAAGAAAAGAAATTTATATATATTTCTTAATAGTATTGAGCCTTTTGTAATGTTGCGCAGGCTATATGTCCTATCCCCACCGCCAGAGAAACCACTAACTATCCCCACCGCCAGAGAAACCAAGGCTGCACTGAGAAGCGAAGTCCCGTAGGAGTGGGCCCGATTGTGAGTAATCAGTTAAATTCTGGCCTTGGTGTTGTTGGTGCATTGACTTTATATATTGGAAGTAGATAAAGGGCCACTAAGGAAGTAGATATATGATTAGTTTCTAAATTTAAGCTAAGATCACAACAAGGACGAACTGTCATATTTTATCCTTGTTTGGATTTTGTTTTAAGAATTCACACAACAATTTTATCAATTATAGGATTGGTTTCATCGGTTTGGAGAGCAAAATAAACAAAAAGACGTAAAATGACGTGATCAGTCACGTGATATTGAGATAACGAAAAGGGTAGACATAACAGAGTGGCAGTATAACAGATAATCAAAAGGATCGCATTTTTGTAAGAACAGTAATCGTTCCGATTACTTCTCTTATAAAAATTATCTTTAACTTCAAAAATTATTATCTCTAACTTCATAAATACGTTTAGTAGGAGAAATTCTTTTTGTTCGACAGTTCTGTAATAAACAATACATTAACTTGATATATTATTATAATACATTTTTAATAAAAGTTAAACACTCATTTGTCTAAAATTTTTGAATAAATGCTTCTGATCACTTCATTTGTAGTAGAAAATCACAGGAATAAAAATAATCATAGAAAAACCTTTACAAAAAATTTTTTTCGTCTTCTTCTGTAAGTAATAAAAGTGAAAGAAAAATATTGATATTCAATTCTTATTACATTTATATTTAACTTAGTTCATGTTTGTAATAAATCGAATTTTATAATCTATTTTCCATTAAATTCCTGATGTGCTAGATATTTGAAATTTTGTATAAGTTTATATTCTTGACAAAAATTTAGTATTTTAATATTTCATAATTTTATTGTGAGTAGGTCATTATTTAATTAGATTTTAATTCCGAACAAATGAAGCCACCTGGCAGGGCGTTAGAGAAGTAATTCATCTCAAGATTAAAAAGGGATAAATATTCAAAATAAATACTCAGCTTCTTATACTTACAAAAGTGCGATTTTAAAACTGTTTTTAATTAAATTTATTATTTGTTTGAAATTGAAATATAATTTATGAATTAAAAGTTCTTTAAAATTTCTATAAATCTGAGACCTTGTAATGGAAATTTTCTTTTAAAAGCCCAATATTTTTAGAATACGTCAATCAAAAAAATTGAATAAATGAAAAAGAATATTCTTGTAAACTTTTTTTTACCTGGTTTTTATCAATTAAACCCTGGTTTTTACTTCCTCGTATACGAAGTGTTCATAGAGAAATCAAAATTATTAAAATGTAATCGCCAAAAAATTAAAATTCTAGATTTTGAGGAATCTTCATGTTTCAAATCTCCCCGAGTTCAAGAAATAATTTTTAGTATTATGTCTATCTGCCTGAATTAGACGAATGAAATTTGGTATATAGTCTTTTCTCCAAATTTGTAGATTCCTATCAAATTTTGAACGAAATCCATTTAGAGGAAATATGTCTGTCTAGCTGTCCGAATATAAATTAAAACGATAACTGCAAAACAAAGTGAGCTAGATGGATAAAATTTGTAACACAGATTTAACATCTGAAATGCAGATATGTATCAAATCTGAGGTCAACTCCATTGAGTTTAGTTTAGTTACTATAACGTCCCGTTTAAAGCAACACTAGGGCTATTTTGGGACGGACCTCGTAATTTTGAACCTCCGTCAGATGACGAGGACGACACCTGAGCTGGCATTCCCTCTCCACACCACACCACACCACACCAGCGGGAGGACGTTTGGTCATGACGAATTTAAAGTGAACAGACCCCCTTACACGACTATTCTTCGGTGGAATCGGGACATGAACCTAAAACCCTCCGGTTCCGAAGCCGAGACCTTACCACAAGGCCACAGCGGTCCACAACTCCATTGAGAGTTGACCACCTGTCAATATGTGCTATCACAAGCATGTAACACACGATGACTCAAAAACACAATGTATTAAATAAATGTATGAAATTTGATGTACGATTTTGTGACTACATTTGCAGTTCCGAGTCAGATTTTGGTTTTAATCCGTCAAAGGCAAGGTATCCAAATTACACATTCAGTTTTTTTTTTTTTCTGGTACGTGCATATGAACCGCATCCCAACAATTAATCACCAAGATCGCACTCTAATAGGTTCTTTACACCGATTATTGTTCTACAGCGGTGTACAGTTAATTACAGTTAATAATACATACACATGCGAAACATCACGAATGAAATGAGTCCGAAAATGCATGAATTCCTATTAATGTCGGTTGCTAATTCTAAGGCTGTTAAGATTTAAGCAATTCATTCTGTGAATAAATTCAACAAAATCAGCGGGCGCCACTAGTTAGGAATCAAAATTAAATTACTAGCTTAGGTCATAAAGTTCCGATCTTATCAAATAGTATATTGCCATCAAAAACACATAAGTGTACAGAATTTCAAGGAATTGCATGAAAAATCGATAGGAAATTTTCATTTTTACAAACATGAAACAAGTCACGTTAAATAAATGTGTAAAAAAACGCCTCGGCTTTTGCGCTTTCTACAAAAGAAGAATTAAGAATAAAGACGGATAAAAAAAAAGTTTGGTCACAACAGATCCTATTTGCATGTTTCTTTTTCTCAGCCTGGCCAACAGCCACTGAATATATTTTTAGAACAGTTGTAATTTCTCTAAGTCAAATCATAGAAAGTTGTTTTTACTTCAGCAAAATATGGCAGTTTGCATTTCATAAGTCTTGAAACTATCCATGGTATTTTTGCTTTAAAATAACTTCAGAGGGCACACTATTCTAAATAAAAATCACTTATTCATGAAGACAAATTGATATTTTTTAGATTTTATAACAAATAATCATACCAACTCTGAAACGCGAACGTTGTATCGTCATTTCTTCCCGTTTTTTTTTTTTTTAGCATTTACTTTTTTTTTTTTTTTTCTTTCTCAACTTAGTTCAAATGACTCTGTGGTATAACACCGGTAAGCATCATTAAGTTCTTTCAATGGTATTAAGTTTTCCTGAAGAGGAAATTTTGATGAAAAATTTCTCTAAACTATAAAAACAGTAATTTCAATTGGAAAAAATCTGAATGTTTGTTAATTCAAAAATCATTTAATAAAAGGATATTTCTATCCACCCCACTTGTTTTTAATAAATTTGAGAATAGTTAAAAAATATTTTTTGTTAATATACAAAATAGAAGAATTATTTTTTTTATTATTATGTCCTATCAATCCAGAAATATATTTCTCTTCAAACTCTGTACTTGCTTGGTGCAACTTAAACGAAATCAAAATTTAATTTAAATAATTATTAACTAATAATCAAGTTCTGAAATTATTAAAATGGTGTATTATCATAGATGATACACAAGTCTGTAAAATTTCAAACCTCTCGCACAGCATAAAATTGGCAAAATATTATAAAACTCTTATTTAACTTATTTCATGTTAGTTAAGACAAAGTAATTAAAAACATTGCTGAAAAATGATTAAATCTTCGCATAGGTTGTAATACCCATTTGACTTCAAAATTTTCCAAAATAAGTATTCAGTATCCAGCATAATTCATTTTTGTATCCAATTTCACATTGCTAATATTTATGACTTAAATTTTTTGTTTCGCATTTCTGAATTTGTGATTTCACCTCGTTATTCCGTGTAAAAATACAAAATGAATCTTTTAAAGCAATTAACATACAGTTATATTCTTTTTTTTTCTTGGGTCCGAAGACACCTTCCAAGCTTCGATATACAATGTGTATTCTAATTCAATTAGAGTACACATTGTATATCGAATTCAATTAGAATACCGCGTGAATGTAATAAACAAAAATATTAAAATAACTTTTATGGTGTTACTTTTGACCATTTTGTCTTATAGAAAAACACGAGAAAGTGATTTATTTCCTATTCCTTCATGTCAACAAAACGATATACCTACGTTCCTATAAAATAAATAGATTTAAAAAAGAATGACAAGTCTCCACGTTAAAGAAACTAAAGGTACATTAATGAGCTTTGCTGGTTCATTTAATTTTAATTCATACGGTTGTAATTTAACGATGATAATGGTAATTAAGCTATTACAAATAGCATTGCTAAATTTACATATTTTTATAATTGATACATCCAGCTTGTACAAGTAGTGACAAAATTTTCCAGAGCCTTTCGAAATCTCAGTGCAGCACTGAAACGTGTGAAGGTCACGTCATTATTTAATTTTAAAACTGTTTTTCCTCATGAGTCAGTTATTAATGTCGTCAGTGTATAATAATTGCCAGTCGTTTCTTGAACTTTCAGATTTATAAATGACCTTAAAGCACAGATGGCTCTGAATTTTCCGCAAGCATTCTCTAAACATTGTGAAACATTATTCCCACACGATTAAAATGACACAATTTTTAATCAAAATGAATGAATTTTCATTCATTCATTCATTCATTTTTATTTCTTTGCCTTTCGTTCATTTTTGCCACTTGAGCTTAACCGATGCTTAGCTCTTGCAACAATTTTACAGGAGTTTTAAACAATGCTGATTACAAGAGTCATATTTCATTGAAAATTTATTTAAAAAAGGAGCATCTACTAAAGATAAGAGAGTGTCTCTTTTTTGTTGAATATGGCATCATGCTGAAATACTATTTATTCGAGAAACTTCTACAAAGCAGTGTCAGTTGTGATAATAAGGAAATTGAATGTCGTCCGTTGTTGATATCCGCACGAGACTTAATCATCCAATATTTAATAAATGCTATCGCATCTTGCGCTGAGCTCATAAAAAACTTCAATGTCTGTAACCTCCTTTTCTGACAGAACTAGGTTTCGTTTTTCCTTTAATTTTCTCGTATCGTGTTTTTATTTTTTATTCAACTAAAATCAAGTGAATGTATCGGTTGCTTCATTTAGGGAGATATAACGGTTTCGTTTCATGAATAATAGAGTATTTCATTAAATATACATATTTAATGTATTGTATTTACCAGCCATCAATATTTGAAAACAGCAATATTTTGAAAAAAAAATCGATATTTCTAAACCAAAACTTCTTAAACTTGGAATTACAAACACAGAATAAAATTTATGAAGCTTACATATCACAATTATAAAGCATTTTTTATTACACTGTTTGATGCCTTTTTTTTTTTTCGACATACTTTTGAGTTATATATTTTATGATTTTTCAGTAAATTTCTGCATCCAATTGGAAAAGATTATTATACGTTTATATTATACTAGCCGGCTTTGGCGACCAGCCGGTTCGCCAGTATTACCGCTCGCTACAATTTTCAATTAAATATTTTAAGTAACTGGTCTCTTAAAGGATTCTCAAACAAAACATTTTTAATCTTCAAATTTTGATAGTCATACCAAACTTGTACTGTTTAGATCGTTTCATTTCAATTTACTATATATATTTTGCTAATTTGTTGTCATTTCCGGCAAAACTTCAACTTTAATTTAAAATGTAAATGATGAAATTGCAATTAATATTATTTTTTAATAAAACCAAGCGTTTTATTTTATTTATCATCTTTATTGTTATTTATTAATTATTATTATTGAATGTGAGTATTGCAAACAGAATCGCTCGGTATTTAAGTCTTATGTGAACTACAAAATATTTTTCATAATTTATGTAATATCTCAAACAATAATTCAACAAAAATTTCTGAGAATCAGCATAAAATTCAGTTTTTAGTTTTGCTTTCAAAAGGACTGGAATGAAATCAATAATGATATTTTGTTCCTGCCTATAAATATATTTCAAAAATTATGAAGTCTAAATTTAATGCAGTAAGGTATCATATTCTGAGAAATATTCTGGACACACCAAATTTTAAATAAATGAATGCATGTTTCTATTTTCCACGATCAACTAAGACTTATTTATGAAGTTTTAAATGTTAAAAATTTAGAAAAACTCAACATTTTCATAATCTTAGGCCAATTAATCTTGAGAAACCTGCGCGCTGATTGGCGTATTTTCTTTGAAGCGATCGATGGAAAATCTAAAATTATCCTTTTTTTTATTGAATAGTGATATTCAAATTTTCCTAAATCAGTCAGTTTAAGTGATTGGAAATTAACTCTTAAAAGTCAGTGATTTAGTTGATTGGAAATTAACTCTATGACCACCATAAAATCTGTGCTTTCTCTTGTGGTGTATGCATTCTCCTTAATATCCGCTCGAATAAAACATCACATACAAAAGTACTACATAGAACAAACACATCAAAAGTAAGCATAACATTTCAATAGTTGCCAAAAACAAAAGAGAAAAATGCAATTAATAAGCAGGCGATATTTAGAAAAGTACAGATATTTAGACTGGAAAATTAAATGATCTGAAATTAACCACACGCGCAGACGATATTTACAAAAGTAAAAATATTCAAATCTGAAAAGGAAACTATGAGTTATTCCATCAATAAATGCCATAAGTTGTTTATGTCTTCATAGATCATAAAATAATTTTTCTTGAATTTATTTTTTGGAAAAAATAATATTTCATATTTGTTTCATTTCCTACAAACACGTGCCGAAAATTAGATTTTTGCAGATTTCATTTCCAAAAAGATTTAATTTATTTTTAATTGGAGCTTTAATCAATGTGATGGCAACACTTTGAAAAAAGCTAATTTTTTCCCATGAATGTGAAACGTGCTTAATTTCAATTTTTATTTTTTACGAAAAAAATTATTGAAAAACATAGTTAAAATATTTATTTAAAAACTCATTAAAAATAGAAATTTCATTTTATGATTAAAACATTAGTATCATTTAAAAGATAAATTTTTGATCTTTAACTTCATGTAAAAATCTTTTTTGTGCGGTAATATTTTCGGCAGTTATAGCAGAAACACGTCAAAATTTCGCTTAATTTTTAAATAAATAAAATTCTAGTTAAAAATTCGAAAAAATAACCCCCAGGTGCACATTCCTGGCCTCCAAGGTATACACGTGCCAAATTTGGTAGCTGTAGGTTGAATGGTCTGGCCTGTAGAGCGCCAACACACATACACACTCACACACACACATTGAGCTTTATTATAAGTACTAGCCGCCCTTGGCGACCAGCCGGTTCGCCAGTATTACCTCTCACTACAATTTTCAATTAAATATTTTAAGTAACTGGTCTCTTAATAGATTCTCAAAAAAACCTTTTTAATCTTCAAATTTTGATAGTCATACTAAACTTATACTGTTGCTTAGATCGTTTCGTTCAGTTTACAGTATATATTTTGCTAATTTGCTACCATTTCCGGTAAAACTTCAACTTTAAAATAAAGTGGAAATGAAGAAATTGCAATTAATACAAAGATATTTTTTATAAAACCAAGCGTTTTATTTTATTTATCATCTTTATTGCTATTTATTTATTATTATTATTATTGAATATAAGTATTGCAAACAGAATCGCTCGGTATATAAATCTTACGTGAACTACAAATATTTTTCATAATTTATGTAATATCTCAAAGAATATTTCAACAAAAATTTCTCAGATTCAGCATAAAATTCAGTTTTCAGTTTTGCTTTCAAAATTTAGAAAAACTCAACATTTTCATAATCTTAGGCCAATTAATCTTGAGAAACCTGCGCGCTGATTGGCGCATTTTCTTTGAAGCGATCGATGGAAAATCTAAAATTATCCTTTTTTTTATTGAATAGTGATATTCAAATTTTCATAAATCAGTCAGTTTAAGTGATTGATTTAGTTGATTGGAAATTAACTCTTTTTATTTAAAATATTAGTGTTTCAAGAACATTTTGTTAATCGTGATTTCCACAGCAGAAGCTTTATATAAAATCAAAAATTCGTTATTTATTAGAGTATTTATAGAATCAAGTTACATAAAATATAATCATTTTCCATTTAGACCAATTTAGCAGATCTGTGTCTTACTAAAGGTTTACAAATTAGCTGTGTGGCCCTGATTTGAATAGATATCCTGTTCATATTAAACAAAACTTGCCTTAAAATAAAACTGATTTATTGGATTAATAATATAGAGAGTGTAAAAGATCATAAAATAATTTTTCTTGAATTTATTTTTTAGAAAAAAATAATACTTCTTATTTGTTTCATTTCCTGCAGACGATTTCATTTCCAAAAAGATTTAATTTATTTTTAATTGGAGCTTTAATCAATGTGATGGCAATACTTAGAAAAAAGCTATTTTTTTCCCATGAATGCGAAACGTGCTCGTGCAGCTAAATTTTATTTTTATTTTGTACGAAAAAAATTGTTGAAAAATATAGCTAAAATATTTATTTAAAAATTCATTAAAAATAGAAATTTCATTTTAAGGTTAAAACATTGATATCATTTAAAAGATAAATTTTTGATCTTTAACTTCATGTAAGAATCTTTTTTGTGCGGTAATATTTTCGGAAGTTATAGCAGAAACACGTCAAAATTTCGCTTAATTTTTAAATAAATAAAATTCTAATTAAAAATTCGAAAAAATAACCCCCATGTGCACATTCCCGGCCTCCAAGGTATACACGTGCCAAATTTGGTAGCTGTATGTTGAATGGTCTGGCCTGTGCCAACATACACACACACACACACACACACACACACACATTGAGCTTTATTATAAGTATAGATATAGATAGAGAAAATGGTTTTGATAACAGAATTATAGTATGCGACATTCAGTTAAAAAATGGTTTTGATAACCGAATAATTTTAATACAGGCCTATGAAAATTTCTGTGCAAATAGAGAGCAGGTATAATTAAAGTGATATTATTTAAATCATTGCAGAGTAAATATTAAAGGCCATGAGAACTTTCAATCTCAGAGTTATGTAATTAAAAAACATCGCGAACGCAAAAAGATGAGGGAAGGTTATATAAAGTCTATCTGTTCATTAATAATTCTGTCTCACCAATGAATAATAGAGTCATAGTCATGATGCACCGTAATCGCGATTTATAGATGTAGAAAGCCAATAAGTATTAAAAAGTCAATTTGATGCAATTGATACTAAAATGTCAATGACAAAAAGGAAAGAATTTCAAGGTGAAAATGCTCATTTTATTAGTATTTTTATGGTCTTTCATTCATATTGCATTTTTATAACATTTCCAGTTAACAATTATTATACATCGTATTAAAGATGGCATTAATATATAGTTGTTACTGTTAAATTGTTTTATGTCAAATTTGCCAAAACATTTTAACTATACAAAATATTTATATAAGCTAGCAAAATCTGCTTTCATATTGTTGTATGTGATTTATAATTGTCATATGTTGTCACAAAATGTCATATGCTCTTAGTGATTCCGGCCTTTATAACAAATTTCTTGTATATTCTAGTGTGAAATTTTTGACGCACGGCATTTTGATATAACAGCGACAACTCGATGGCGACTGAATCACATTCATACTACAAAAAAATATCCCTATTGCTTTTATCTTTTTGCGTCTTTGATTTTCGGTGTTTTGATATACGCATCAGTGAAATTTTGCGCTTTTATTACCACTCAATTCTTCAACCTTATCCTAAACAATTATGTTCGAATTCTAAACCTCTCTTCTGTACATAGTGGTCATCATTAAGGATGTTAACGTAGATATTAGAATCAAATTTCTTTTTGTCAGAATGTCATACTTTCCTTCTATTTGCTATAAAAAATTATCAGAATTCTTCACCAGATTCAACTAGTGCGTTATAAACAAGGTCTTTCACAATTTTAAATGGGGTTAAATTGATAAAAACAGAAGGTAGCAGATTCCAAAAAAGATAATAGATCTAAGATAACGTTCAAAGAAATGACAAACTTGAAGAGAATATTGATATCGCTGCAAAATATTTGTTGATTGCAGATAATGATCTCTTATAGAATTAGGTTTAACTGATTGGGTAGATTTGTAATATTGCAAATTTAACTCTAATTCATTAGATATTTAAAGAATATTAAAATTGTTAATTGAATTTGAGATTTAGTATACCTACCTATTCTTTCCAAGGGCCATTTAATAACACTTGGGGAGAATGCGAACGCATTTTAAATTTATAGGTATTAATCATGGCGTCAGTGGTGGGTGGTGGTTAAATGGTGGTTGGAAATATCCTATCCGTTTTATTTCAATTTAATTAAATAGTACGAGAAAATTCTGCTTTAATGAAATTTTAACTAACTTGTTTTAGCAAAATATTGTGCTCTTATATGAAAACTTCCGCAAATACAACATTTCCTTCGAAATTAATTAATTTTAAAAGCATAAGAAAATATTTTTGATAATGCTTTTCGACAAACATTTGCTGTGAGAATCCTTCAAAAAAAAAAACTAGTAAAACTTTCTTCCAGTGTTGTCAAACAACATAAAAAAAGAATATTTTTAGAA
>JAPMOR010006825.1:0-18180 GCA_026543865.1 Argiope aurantia
TTTTTTTGTAATTTGAGTTTATTTTAATAATATAATTGTTGGAGTAATAAGTGTTTCATAAAACATTTTAGAACTGTATTATTTCAGCTAAAAAGTGATTACTTTTAACATCACTGAATTTTGTGAAATTTGTCTGTAGAAATGAATGTGAGAAAAATATTTTACTAACAGATAGTTTCAAATTATAGCGGATGTATAAAAACAATAATTTCTTAATAAATTTTTTTAATATGGATCTAAATAGAATTCAGAATGTTTTTTACAATTACCTGTCTTAATATAATTTTGAAATTGGAAGGATGCGCAAGCAATACCCCGACCTGGCCAGATGCCATGTGGGAAACTTGCTGGGATCGCCGAGGAGCAATCCCACTTAACACGAAGGAAAAAACGACTCTTGATGCTATCTGATCCTTGCAAACAACAAAGAACCCTCTAGAGAAAACGCATATTGGTACAGAAAGAAGATTAGAAAAAAAAAATAACATTTTACATTACATATTCAATTCTGAAACATTTAAAAATGCATAAAATACATTAAATGTACGTTAACTTTTTACATTAGGAGAGAACTAAAGACAAGAGCTTTGACAAAATGTCCCTAATAGAAGATTTAATAATTGGAATTTTTATGAGTTCTACGCCAAGGGACATCCAATTTCTTGGCCGTTTGAGTCTGTGTTCTCTCTGTAGTGCTTAGGCTTTGATCACGTGATTTATAGATCCTTCTTCGGCGCCACACTGACAAGTCGAACTTTAAATTGGAAGTATAGGTCTAGACGCAATACTTAGGGAAGTAAGCACTTTTTCAACTTTATAAGGATACATTATATATTTTCAAGCCGGTCTCGTAATTTTCAGCCCTAATCCGTGTTAGAAGACGAAGGTGACAGGGGAGCAGGTCTCTCTCTCCCACTCCAAATTTCCATTTCCCACTAAAGGGAAGAAAATACGCGTTCGATCATTTGCAATCACCATGCCGACATACACAGAAAAAATTTCGGTGAAATAGGGTTTCGAATCCAAAATACTTTGGCCTTGAAGCCGAAAATTAAATACAAAGTCATCACGGCTTTTCATTAACAAATTAGGAATATTGTATATGTGACAGATTTTCAGAATGTTAGATCTTTTATCTCGACTAGCATGGAGATAATGAGTAATAGATCTAAATTTCACTTAACAACAAAGTTATTATGGCAATTATACAATGGTGTGTTGATTGGTTTAATGAAGCATTTATTTTAATTCTAATTTAGGTGATAATTAATTACTTATTTGTTGTCATTCTGATAGTTATTTCTTCTGATTAAAAAAAACTGTTGATCTGTTAAAAATTGCTTTGAAATGTAAAACCTTTATATCCACGAATTTCTTTGTAATTGTACATATACAGTTTTAGAATATATCTAGGAATTAAAACAAATAACATCTGTATTATTTATCTGGATGGAAAGCTAAAATAAGAAGAAATAGATTTGACACTTTTACCGTCGCTTGTGAACAAATTATAATTTTGTTATCAATATGGACAAACGCATTAATATCAATGATGCTGCCCTCTTTTGATGATCATTTTTAAAAAAATTTTTAATGATAAAAAAGGAGGGCTATTTTACAATATTGTGTATGAAACCATGACGGAACCAAAGGATAATTTAAACGGAGTGACGTCTTATTGAGGTTTTAACGCATTGCGCACAAGGTTCTATACGCTCCCAGGGCCCGCACATTTTTGAACGCTCTAGATGCATTTATGCACATTTTTAATCTGCTTTCGGGATTATATTCAGGGCCGGCCATCTGGGGGGGGAGGAGGGTGAGTAGCGTCATCAAAAGTGCTTAAATTTGAAAACCATTTTTAAGCACCTTAAAAGTGCTTAAATTTGAAAACCATTTTTAAGCACCTTAAAAGTGCTAAATTTTGAGAAAAGTCCTTAAAAAGTGCTTAATTTTCTCATGAAGAACGAAGAAAATTTTACATTTTGTCTTTTCCTCCCAACAAGTTGATTATTATAAATCGAAATCGTGATCGTAAAGGCTTGTTTACCGGATGTACCAAAAAAGAAAACAGAAGGGAAGAATTCGAAGAAGGAATCCAGGGGTTCCAGTAAATATTAAGATAACGCTTAATGATTCTTTTTCTTTCTTTTCTTTTTTTTCTCCATTTTTCTTCAACAATTTACATAGCCATTTATTAAAATACTAGAAAAGTTATCCGGAAAGGGCAGTAGGAGAAACGTACTCTGTCATACTTCATGCGATTTGAAAAACGAACAAATTCAATTTTTAATGTTTTAGATGTTGATGAATTTTTTAAGTTATACCTGGTAAGTAAGTATTTAAACTTTAACGTTTGGTTAAAGAAGAATATGCAAATTGATCCGATTAACCTAAAATAAGAAAACTGAAAGATAAATTGGGTGGTCAAAAAGATATATTTCTCTAAAAACACTTATATATTCTATCAGCATTCTCATTAATATGTCGTTTTCAAGAAATCGCCTGAACGAAAAGTTATACAGGAATTCAACAGCACTGAATTGAATTGTAATAAATTGCGGTATGTAATTACGGTAATCAATCGTGTAAAATCTAGTATGATAAAATTTTAACTTGAAGCCTTAAATTTTCAATGATCATGATATCTTTCGGTGTGTTTTTCGAATGTCCACATCCATTTGAAAATTTTTATTTGTTGGGCCAATCTCGCCAAATTTTAGTTTTGATCAAAGAAAAACAATACTGGATGTGGTACTTAAATAATAATAATAATAATAATTTTTGGGGGATTATTATATTTTAGGGCTTAAATTCTATTCTTTTATAACAATTTTCCTTTCTTTTTAGAATTCTTACAATTTTTTTTTCAATGACACCTGTCTTCATACATTGTCTACTCTCTCTTGTATATATAAAGGTTTGTCCTCAACATCGCGCAGCGTTGAAGTTAGGAGCATGACATTCGAGAAGTTATGTTGGGGACATTAGAGTCACACTAAGAAAGGATTTCTCAAACTTTTAATTCGTAGTTTAATTTAAAAAATAAAAATAGCGTTTTAATGTGTTTTCATCATAACATCAAAGCATATTATCGCACAAAAATTATTTTAACGCCGTTTTAAAGGTTACAAAAATAGTTTCGCAATTATAATAATTTTGTTTGAATGAATGATCTTTTTCTTTAGTTTCAATAATTTTTGAGAAATTAATTTTGGACACAGTTTATACATATGCGTAGTTTATAGAAAGTATAGTAATCGTAAAAAATATGAACTCCAGATTTTGACGAATCTTCGCGTTTTAGACCTCCCCGAGTTCGAAGAACACATTTTTGGGAAATGCCTGTCTGTCTGTTCATCTGTCTATGATAAAACAAAATAACTAAAAAAAAAAAAAATCGCTTTGAACAAAACGGCTGAAATTTGGTAAACAGCCTTTACATCAAATTTGCAGATTTCTATCACATTTTGAGTAAAACCTGTTCAGAGGACGTCAGTCTGTTCGAATATTAATTAGCACAGTAATTTCTAAACGAAGAGAACTATATATATTAAACTTGGTACACAAATTGAACATCTATAGTGTAGACACATATCAAATTTTGAGCCAAACCCAACCATGGATTGATTGTCTACCGGTTCGTATTTTAAAAAACATGCAAACGAGATAATTCAAAAACACAATGACTTAAATATATTAAATTACATATGAGATTTTGAGACTATAAGTGCAGTTTTGTGTCAATTCTTTGTTCCAAACAAGAGAAAATGTATTTAAAACAGAAATTCGATTTTTGGATACCATTAGTGCATGCCAAGGATGTATCGCCAAATAACTCGCCTAGCATGGCACAATAGATTCAATAATAAGGATAAATTCTCGCCAAAAGTTAATATTTCGTAACTATTGTATGGCAGTGCCATATAAGACATTCTCTGGCACGTCAAGTTTATTAAAGAGTATGCGAAACCATTCCTGCTGGTTATTATAATGAGAAACAAAATAACATTGCTTCATTGAATCGTTTTTTTCTGCGGGGGTTTGGAATTAGAAAAAAAAAAAACTTTTTTTTTTTTTTTTTTTGCTTCTATTTAAACTTGGAAATTTTTAAGGAAGTTCATTGAATAACATTCTTCATTTTATAATTTTATTTAAATTTTGAAGCAACGCGATATGCTGCCACGCGCTGCCTTAAAAATAAATACTTTTTTTAAAAAAAAAATGCTCTACTTGCATTTTTACTTTGTCGTATACGAAATATAGAGAAATATTCCAAATTTTGACAAATATCCACATTTCAAAACTCCTTGAATTCGAAAAACGCAGTATCTGTCTCTCTGTGAGAAAGAGAACACAAAAACACTTTCAGTTAGACTGATGAAATTTGGTACACGGCCTTTACACCAAATTTGCAGATTTTAATCAAATTGTGAGCAACGTCCGTTTAAAGGACGACTGTTTATCTGTCCGGTTGTTCGAATATACGTTAGCCTGATAACTTCAAAACGAAGAGAACTAGATAGATAAAATTCAGCACACAGATTTAACATCTATAATATAGACAGCTTTGGCTTAAACTGTCAAGTTTTAAGCCAAATCATTAAGGGCTTCATTGCCTGTCGGTCTGTATTTTCAGAAACGTTTAAACGCGATGACTCAAAAATGCATTGCCTTAAATATCAAGTTTGGCATGTAATTTTGTGACTGAAAGTGTAGTTTTGAGTTAAATTTTTGTTTCAATCAATTAAGAAAAATGTGTCTAAAACCAAATTCGCTTTTCGTGCACTTTCTACCGCATGTCAGGGATTAATCGTGAAAACACTTGCCAAGGATCACACAACAGAATCGGTAAAAAAGTTTCATTCATGCCTAAGGTTAATATTTCGTAACTTTTGTACGCAATCACATGTAAGGCCTTTTCTGGCAATTTGAGAGAAAATTTTTAGGAGACATTATCGATGTTTTTCTTTTTTTGTTTTTTTCATTCTGCTTCTGACTGCAGAGCGTTTTTTTAGAGTAAAAATTTTTCCTTATATGTTAAAATGCAGGTTTTTATTAAATTAAAAAAATTAATTCATATGAGTTAAAGGTTCAAGAAAGGTTTTTATTAAACTTTAGAAGTAAGAGGCATTTTGACAATTTCTATTTAGTTTGATCATTTGGGAATGTTGCTATTATTTTTTATTAAAAATATTATCTAAAAATCTCATTTAGAACATGGCATTGTTCTAGCATCAATTTCATTACAGTTTTGCCAGTCTTATGTTGATAGCCAAAGGAATATTTTAGTTCTTAGTTTTATAAGATTAAAAGAAAATTACAAAATAGAATGAGTTAGAGCAGAAAGAAATTTGCTCTTTCCATCCCAGTGATGCTGAATCTTATTTGTTGTTGCCTGCATAAAAATCAAATACAAAATTTTCAATCATGCTGGACTTCTACATCGATACCGGCAATTTCAGAAATATTTTAACTTATTAATTTTAATAAATGTTTTTTAAAACAAATCACAGATCTTTATTGTTAATCTTATAAAAGTTGATGTAATTTTTTGTTATTGATAATTTTTTCCATTTTTATGTTTTTGCCAAAATTAAAAAAAGCATAATTTTACAATGACAGGCTTTGTGCAAATACAGGAATAGATATTAAAAATAATAAGCGAATACTAAGCGTTTCATATTAATTTTTAAAATTGTTTTTCATTGAAAACTATGCAATGTATTATTATAAAATAGAAAAAAAAAACCTTACGCTTAAAAAATACGCTGTTTACATATGAGTACTTATGCAAAGGTGCATAATTTGGTTGGCTAAAGTGCTTAAAAGAACTTAATTTTTGCAGCAATTTTACACTACGCACCCTGGGGGGGGGGGTTGCGGCGGATGCTACGCACCAAGGCAATGGAACTGAAAAGGCCCCAGTATGATCAAGAACTAAAATAATATTCTGAACAAAAAACAAAACTCTGACTGGTTGTTTTCACATGCCTAGAAAGTCGACACTCAGTTATTTTGCTACTCATTTGTCATAAGAATGCGTAAGGCTTCGTTACCCTGGCAAAGCAACAAGAGTATTTGCCTCTGGTTGCTTATGCATCGATTTAGCCGAAAAAATATGAGTTATCTCGTGACCCGTACGCAATGTGTTTATATATATCCAAAGCTAGTCAGCAGAAAGTAAAAAGCTTTAGATTTAAATTTTGCGTTTTAAGCATTGTTCTTGTGCGGTATTTCTATCGAATGTTATTGAAGGTAAACTGCAAACACAGTGAATGAAAATCTGTAAGGCAGTTGACTTCTATTTAAATCAAAGTTTAATTAATTTTTACCCTTTGAGCAGTGACTATTTTTGTTGCTTTGAAGAACACAAATGTCAAATTTCTTCAAAATAAGAGCAAGAAACTGGACGTTCGTATAAAATATATACACACTTGAGTCCCTATGCTGAGAGTGAGACGAATGGTGGCCTGATCTCGGCTTCGGAATCGTAAGGTTTCTGACTCAAGATTCGATTCTACCAAAGAAAAGTCGTATAAGCGGGTCTGATGCACAAATCCGTCGAACAAAAAATCTTCCTGTTAGTGTGGTGTGGAAGTTTGGAAAGAAAGATGCCAGCTTAGGAGTTGTCTTCGTCATCAAACCGACGTTCAAAATTACGAGGCAGATCTGTCCTAAAATAGACGTAGTGTTGCTTCCCCAAAGCAGCAAATTAAAAAGAGATTTCAATATCCTCGAATAACTTTTTAAATACTTTTAGCGACCCCTTCGCAATGAAAAAAGTGAAGCGTCCAATATAAAAAAATAGAACAGAATAGAATACGAACGCTGCGGCGAGACAAGCTCCGATGTTCATGCTTTAATGTACGCTTGGGTGACGCGATGGCCTGGTGGTAAGATCTCGGCTTCGGAACCGGAAAGTTTCAGGCTCTACCCGATTCCACCGAAGAACCATCTATTGTTAGCGGGTCTGGTGCACGTTAAATCCATCGGAATCAAAAGTTCTCCAGCTGGTGTGGTGGAAGTTTGGAGAGGGGGTGCCAGCTCAAGTGCCGTCCTCGTCATATGACCGCGGTTCAAAATTACGAGGTCCGTTCCAAAATATCTCTATTGTTGCTTTAAAACAGGACGTTAATATAACTAAACTGAATTAACTAAATTAAGCGTAACTAAAATATAAATTCTTAATTGCATGTTAAGTAGGCATGATAAGAAGGCGTTTTGCTCAAGACAAAAATTTCGAACAGAATTCACGCTCTGGGAAATGCTTGTTTGATGCCTACCTTGAACAACATATTATGAAATCGATGTTCGTATTCGTTTTTTCTAAACCTGCATATTTCTCCGATTAAAAACCATGAAACAAGGAGGAATTTCCAATATCTGCTCGATAATATAATACAAGAAAGGAAGATCATAAGCTCCGATCTTCAAATTTGATTGCTGAGAATTTCACAGCGATTAAAAAAAATATCTGGTAAGTAAAGTGCAATTATCAATTATGCACGTATATGTAGAAAAAAATAAAGAGATTCTGATAGGGATTTCTTTGGCACGAGAATCTTAGGTGTCTTTTAAAGATATGCGCAAGAGTTGGGGAATTTTATCCCTTCACTCAAAACATGCAAAAATGAATAACCATAAGTTTTCTAGAGTTCATGTTATTAATAATTAAATATAAAAGTGGGAATTAGATCAGGAAATAAAACAAAATTTTAGAATGAAGTTAATATGGACTAATTTAAGATAAAAATTAAAAAACTTAACTAATATTTAAATAGAATAAAAACTATCATTACATTTTTTATATATACAGGATATATTTAAAAATAAGTGTCTATTAATTTGGATATCATTCAATGTAATCAGGGCTCTTTGCAAAAGCTTTTTTAGAAGAAAAAGAAACTATTATTTAAAAGATATATCGATTTAAAACGTTTCTTTTTATAATGAAATTATATCCTTATTTCCAAACTAAGAAAATGCAAGCATACACAAACAGACAAAATATATACACAATTATCCTATAAACAATTTATTAATTGCCCCTTATTCCCAAAATATAAATCAATTTTTACACTTATTACTATTTAAAAATAACAATTATGCTTACTGATAAATCCACTGAAAGCCAATTTTAATGAAATTCTGGCGCCGTTAATTTCCTCAACACCCAAAGAATGCCACTACCTTTGGATTTCTTTTTCTGTAGATAAACAAAGTGCAATAATTAAACTGTCTTGCAAGTTTATTTGCAAACAATCATCAGGAAAGCCAGACAGACAAGCATGAATTAGAATGCGGAGTTGCAAAAGCAAAGTATAATGGGCATTTCAGAAAGCTCTTTGACGTCGAATTAAGTAAAAAAAACTGCTGGATTTTTACAAACACCAAGCGTTTTTTTAATTTTGTAAGCTGAAGAACGGTTTCTTTCTAACAACTCGACTTTTAAATTCAGCATGTCTAATTACATTTGGCATAGTTTCGGCACTTGTACTTCTGTCTATGATTTGAGAAGTTTCTTCAGCAAATTTGACTGCATTTACTTCAGGATCAATATTGATTTATTCCAAATATTCCTTTTTGCAACATCATTCAGAATACCTTTCCCACAATTATTTTCAATCAATCCATCATTTTAAAATTTTTCCAGACACAAGTGGGGCTCTTTCATGATAAGAATTTTCTTTTTAAAATAATCTTAATTCGGTTTCTCTTTGAGGAGCGATTTTCCATTTATTCAGTAATTCAACTCTAAAAACCATGATGGAATATCATATCATGGAAATTACGATGTAGAATGATAGTTAAGAAGAAGAGCTATCAAATTGAACATTAAAAACACAAACAATGCATGTAATTTTTTCTCTACACTCCAACAAAATAGTCCAAAAAAGATATTATATTCTCAAATTTTTTAGGCAAAAATCTGTATATGTTTATCTAAATTGCTTCTGGTACTTGTCAATTTAGTTTTTTGTTGATTTTTTCTTTACTTTTATTTTAAATTAAACCATTTGTTGTGCATAAAAATAAAAATATGTTTGCACTTCTCGGTAATGTTTTATTTATGATAGAAGTCGGATTTATCAAGTAAAAGTAAAGCGTAATCTCAATTGTTTGGGCCACTGTATATATCTGAATACAAGAACTTAAAAATGCAAAGAGGTGAATGGAGGTAATAAAGTCTACAAGATTAACTATTCAAATGGTAGATATGCATCAGGTTTTTAACTCAGTTAAAAAGTTCATTTGTTGGTTTGTGTGTTGAAAGCGAATATGTTTCTAATGTTACACCAATCAGAGGAAACAGAATCGCCCAAAACGTTTGCACGATTATGAAAAACAAAATGCGAAGTATTAGTTCAGTAGACATAAAATCAAAATTATAACACTTTTTTTTTAAACTCTACTAGTTTACTACGAAGTTTGACAAAACTTTTCTCAATATGACTCTCTCACCCAATCTCATGCGGCTAGATCTATTCTTCGATATTGCTATACTAAACGGTATAGAATCTGCATGTCACAATTCATACAGCTGGGTATTATACATTGGTATTCTATTAAATTTGTGTTGAACATTTTATATCATAAACTGTTTTTTCATTTAATTCATTATTAGAATATCCTGTAAGAATTCCCCCTTTTTGCATTTCCCACTCCCTGTTCCATTATAAAAATGAATTGTTCTGTATACTGGTCCTACCCGTAAAGTTTTTTAATGTATTTTTGGAACAGCCAATAAGCTCAAAAACAGATATCAATAAAAAAATAATTTTAAAAAACATCACTATGTCTGAATAAAATTTAAAATGTAAAAACAGGCTAAATACTTTTAATAGGTTCAAATACTATCTATAATAAATATGATGATCTTAAAACTGATAAATTCATTTTATATTAATAAAGCATAAAAAACGCACTTTCAATGCAGAAATTAAATGAAAGATTTTTTACTCATGAATGTGTACAATATAAAGGATATTATTTATTAATAACCAGCTGGATTACAATAAAAGCTAACACATACCAATACTGAAGTATCAAAAAAAGGAGATATCTACCACAAAAAATTATTTAATCACATACAACATTCATCCATAAGACATTCACCATAAGGAAAAATTACATAAAGTTTAAAAATATTTACTAAAACGAGAATTTACATTAAATATTTTACATGTAAATACTAAATACTGAAACAACACTGAATATCAAAGTGACAAATCTATAATACAGTACATAATATTTACACCTTAAAATGTTATATTTCAAAAACTATTTTCTGTCAATGCTTGAATAGCAGATCAATGATGTAATGAGACGCAATATTCAATAAAGGAATGATATATAAATGAAATTAAAACTGATTTTTTATTCCTATCCTTGTAACATGGCCTATTCGGCGGTTAAGTATTAATTAAAAAACGGACATGTGATTCCAATCTGCATTTTGTAAAAATTTTCAAATATAAAAATTTTTCCAGGCACCAGGTGTTTGCGAGCACATTTCATATGCGTAATCCGGCCGTTTAATCCGATTTTAATACTAAGAAAAACATTACTCATTTTGTTCATGATACATAATTAAGTCACTGGCACACTGTTTTAGTACTTGTCAGTAAGATGATTGAAATGCTTTTGCTATGAAAACATTTCATTAAACACCATATATTATTCATTCTCTATGAGATGGATGTTCACCACAATAGTCATATGGCCGCGTTTTCTATTCAATATGCGACCAGACATGTGCTCTTAAATTTGACCTCCGAAAAGAAACTTCATTATACGAATTTTTCATATGTTTCTTTTTTATAATATCTGTAAATATAAATTCTACTTTTAAGTGAACACCTCCATTGCAAACGGAACATGAATATGGTTCCTTCTCTGATGCATATGGAAATATCTCTTTAAATCCTCTTGTCAAGAAAAAGCTGAACAGTAAATAATTTTTCTTTCTAATGCATCCTCCTAACATGTGCCATTAAATTCCCTTTTTGAGTAAAGGTTATATTACACAGTTCACATGAAAATGGTTTCTGGTTCGAATGCTTCCGTAAATGCCTTTTTAAATTTGAAGGCTCAGTATATGCTTTAAAACATACATCACATGAATATGGTTTCTCGTTCGTATGAACCTGTAAATGTCTTTTCAGATTTGACTGGTCACGAAATGCTTTATTACATACGTCACATCTAAATGGTTTCTCCTTTGTATGTGTCCGTAAATGTAATTTTAAATATTTTTTGATGGCAAACACTTTATTGCAAACATCACATTCAAATGGTTTCTCTTTCGTATGTGACAGTAAATGTGTCTTTAAATTCGAATTGGTAGAAAATGCATTTTGACACACATCGCATACAAATGGTTTCTCTCCAGTATGCTTTCGTAAATGTGTCTTCAAATAGGTTAGTTGATAAAATGTTTTATTACAAAAATCGCATACAAAAGATTTCTCTTTTGTATGCGACAATAAATGTATTTTTAAGTACTTCTCGGAAAATGCTTTATTACATACGTCACATGCTAATTTTTCCCTGTTCGTATGCATCTGTAAATGACGTTTTAAATTTGGTTTGGTAGCAAACGCTTTATTACAAACATCACATTCAAACAGTTTCGGTTTCGCATGCGTCAGTAAATGTTTCTTTAAATATATCGGCAGAGCAAATGCTTTATTACATACATCACATTCAAAAGGTTTCTCTTCCGTGTGCAACCATAAATGTGTTTTTAAGGAGGTCTTCAGAGCAAATGCTTTATTGCATATGTGACATGCAAATGGTTTATCTTGCGTATGGATTCGTAAATGCCTTTTTAAGTTACTGTTCCGAGCAAACACTTGATTACATAACTCGCAAGAGAATGATTTTTCCATTATATAAGTAATAAGAAAATTATTTTTTAAAACAATTCGTTCAAAAAACTCTACATCAATCACAGACAGGCAGTCAGACTGGAAGCGAAAATTTAAAACCTCATAAGAATTAATACCCTTAATACTTATAAACTGCACATGAAAATTGTATCTTTACTACAACTTTTAATGTTTCATGGAAATGCAAGCCCTCAGCATAAAATCTTGATTTCATGCAAGTGTATAGAAATAAATAAAAATTACAGCATATTTCAAAGTTCTTTTAAAACAACTGCTGGAAAAATAATACTTTTGTTATATTATTTTGTGGTACTGGATTCCTGAAAGATGCAGAAAATATCTTTTACTATATAAGTCGTAAATAAAAGGGGGAAAAAATGTTAGGGCACCTTTAGAAATATTTACATATGTACAGTAAGGAAGGGGTGGGGGAATTGAAGAATGGATAAATAATTCGCCCCTATTTCCTGGTGACGGATTCCATTACATATATGTCATATAGTGCTAACTAGATTTATAAACTTTGAAACGAATCTCATCTTCAAATCTTCATCATTTCTCTTCTTTGATTTGGAATGCTATGGTTACCTAACAGTCCTTTTAGTTGCCCGTGAACACTTCAAAATTCCACCATCATCCAGGCTTCTCCCAATGCTCTAAGTAATGAAGAATATTTATTACAATTTTATACTTCAAAACATTGATAATCATTAGACTTATTTTAAAAAAATTTTAAAAATTTATGACACTTAATAATAAGATTAGCATGCTAGGTAATTAGAAAAGAATGACCAAGTTCTGAAAAGTTTGTAATACTAGCAATAAAAACTTTTCATGAAATAAATATCATTTACAAATTATATTTATTTTATGATAATAAATATATTTGTATTATCTTAGGATAAAAATATATTGAGAGTCAATAATAAATATATTCGTTTCATGCATTTTATTTAAAACTTGCATGCATTTATATTAAAACTTGTTCGCCCAATTATTGACTTCAGGGGCAATTAAATTATTAATATGGAACGTATTTTTAAAAAGATCTGTAATGCTGAAACTCTGAAAAAACTTAATTTTATCAGTCTACTCAAACTACTGCATATTCAAGTTGAGTAGTAGGTGTATTTTGTGAAATCAAAGCCAAAATGAAAAATCCTACTTCGGTTTTACGGTTCAAATAAAGCATTTTTTTACCCTTTTTTTTTAATTTGCAAAAGCACTCGAATAAATATTTTGTTGGATGAAACTGAATTTCCGCAAAATATTAAAAACATTGTTATAGTGTATAGTTCAGCAACGGATCGTAAAACCCTCCGCGCTTTTACGCATGCGTTAGGATGGGTTTTATTCGTCAAAATAGGGATGAGAGGAAAGAGGAAAGGAGATGTTTACATTTAACAATGAAGACTCGCCGTTTTCAAAGACTAAACATTACAGATAATTATACCGAAAACGCGCTTATCGTTCCGCGTCTCAACCATGGACGAGATGGGGTCGTCTCAGAATCCGTTGACGAAATATATGTGCGTCAATTTAAAGTTTTTAAAAATTAAAGAAAAAAATTATGTAAATAAAATGTAAATCACTAAGAATTTTTTAAAAAAAGATTTAGGATAATACAAAAACTATTTTTATTAAATAATACTTTTGGAAGATATGATCATCAGTTTCCATAGGAAAGCCAAAGCAATGAACCCTTTTGCGATGTTTAAGCCTATTTTTAGGGTTGATTAATCCTTGCTTGACCTTCATTTTTATTACATCTTCTTTCCACTGACATAATAGAATTTATGGTGCATATAGGAGACTTTCTCCAGTGCATTATTAACATTTTGTTGATTCATTAATTTGTGAAGCATTGAATTAAGTGTATGTATATATATATTCAAAAAAGTAATTTTGTAAATTCTACAATTTCGGAACATAATAAAAGTGAAATTACTATAACAAAATAAATTAGAGTCTACGTACAGTTTTCTGGGGAATGTTCTAAAAGTTTTATTTTTTTGGCACGATATAACAATTACTTTCTTCACATTATGACAATTTTTCCCCTTAAGTTTTTCACATTCTGTTTTATATAAAGAAATCTACAAAAAAAGACATACTTATTCATTTTGGCTTAGTAAAAACTTAAAAATATCAAAAAATGGCTTATATTTAATATTTTAGAATTTAAAAAAATTAATAATTACAAAAATTGTGATTATTTAGAAGAAAAGATCCAATAAGAATTTTCAAAAATTGAAAAATATTTTTAAAGTTTGTAACCATAAAAACTGGGGTACTTGTCATGCAAATAGAAATTCAGGTCATTGCAAATTAAAATTATATTAACAGATCACAACGAAATGATGTGATATAAGAGGCAAGAGTTGAGTTCATTAAAAATCAACATTTATAGTCAGAAGAAATACAAGTAAAGTGGCATAGAAATATACTCTATTGGACGACAACAACTCCACTAACAGCAAAAGCAAAATTCCTATTGTTAAGTGAGACATCATTTTTAGTATGTGTTCTTTTTTAGTAATTCCCATGCATCAAATTTTAAACGTAATTCTACGTCTAACATATATATATTTGTTGATGCCAAAAAACAGTGAAACAAGTTTTCAAAAAAGTGAAGTTTGTTAATTATCATACAGATTTTTGAGGAACGTTCATTTGAATAGCATCATTAACAGAGAGGCTGCTGACAATGACGCAACAAGAACTGCTTTACAAAATAGATGAATGTCACATAACAAAAGAAAGAGATAAACACTCATTCCAATTAAACTGTTGCCTTTACTTACAATAAAGATAAATATGTGTGTGCATGAAAGACAGAGGTCATTTGACCTAAAGCTACCAAATTTGGGAAATATATATTTTAGAAAGTGGAAATGTGTACTTTGGATAGTTTCCTTTAAAAATTTTAACAAGAATTGGAGAAAAAAAAAAAAACTTTCGATAGCATCTGAAAATATTACTGAACCAAAATAAGTTTCACATTGTCTTAAAATTAAAATTTTTTTTTCAATACCAATATTTTAATATAAAGTTTGTTGAATAAATTTTAAAATAGTATGTTTACGCAATCACTACACACAAAAACTCAGCTATCATACGAGCAAGTAGACTGTAACACTGATTTTTATTGACGAAGCATACACAATATAAAGGAGTTAATTTTTATTGAACTTGTTGAAATATTCTTACATAATTAAAATTATAATGCTAGTTGGCTTTTTTTATTATGTATGTGGAAACCTGTCTCCTCAAGAGTAAAAGGTAAATTTTTGGAAATAACATATTTTTTAGTAATGAAATTGCAAAAGTCCATATTTGCACAGATACATTTCAAAGTGATAACTAAGAATAGTAGCCAGTAACTTTCATAAGAATAAATTATTATAGTTTAAGTTATGAATGAGATATATAAAAATCAAATTAAGAGAAAAGATCTAATCAAAAAATCACAAATACAAATTTTTATGAAAAAATAACACAAAAAAAGAAGTTGTTTGAATTTCTACAAAAAAAATCTAATTTTTAAGCCTTTAGAGAGCGACATATAATTCCAGGTGTAGAAATTAGCTAAATATCAGAAAGTATTTTGTTTAATGTCAATTGTAAATTATTTGGTCAATAAAATTGTAATTTTTAAATAATTTTTATTTAAAAATTACAAAATCTTTATTTATATATGGCTCCTACGTAGTATTTTTGGCATTCTTGAAAAATTTTAACATTTGCATCGTCTAATCAATGGACTCCATTGCCTTGAGCTGATTGATAATTACTCTAAAATGGTGATATTCACAGAGTTTTATAGCTCAATTATATGCTGTAGTAGAATATTATAACTATTTAAATTTAAAATATTAAATGTGCAAAAACTAACATATAATTAAATATCACTAACAGGAGTAGGGATGCATAAAATTTTAGAATCTAAAATTTATGATAGAAAGTACAGTTATACAAATATTTATGTCATTTATAGCCCTTTTTTTATTGAAACTGCATGGATATTATAGCTTAAAAAATAACTATTGAGTCAAGACTAGAATGGGCACCCTATATCATTGGTCTATAAACTGCATTCTACTCTCCATTGTTCCATAAACTCTGGGATGGTGCAAGATATCTTTAAGGGTCTAGCACACTACAAAATTTCCTTGAGAAATGAAAGACACCCCTAACATTTGATCATTAAGCCTTTTTTTTTAAATCAAAATGGATGAAAGGAACTTTGAAACATCTAAAAGTGCTGACCAAAATTTTCCCTTCCACAAAGATAGAACAATAATTTTCAACTTGGATAACAATAGTACTATCAAGGAAAGTCAGAGATAATGCCTGTTCTGAATTTAGATCTGCAGCAGCTGTCAAACTACCAATATAATATATGAATTTACAAAGACTTCTTTAGTTTAACTCAAAGTATGTAAAAAATATTGTAACATTAATTTTCATATAATAAAAATTACCTTAATTTTAAGTAAGAAAATTTGCAATATTCATTAGTGTTAATTCAAACAATTAATAACTAAGTTTCAATTTTTTTTTCTCTATTTTAATACTTTTTATTTTGATATTTGAAAGAATCTATCTAACAAACACAGAGAAAGACTTTTATATGAAAATTCTAGTTGCATAAATTGAAAGTATAATTTAAGTTATAAATGAAAATAATTCTAAATATTTTCTAAGCAATTCTAAATACAAAAAAATATTTTTTAACCCACAAAAAGGAAAATGCAGCATACCATGCGTATTGCAGTAGCTTTATATATTTTTAGAAACTACATGCAAGTATTTAATGGAAAAATATAACAAAGAAGACAATTAAAAAATAAAGCTTTAAATTCTCAAAATATAATTCAATTATTCATTAAAGAAGTAGAAAGTGTCTTCTTTAAAACACTACTTGATTGAAAATTGCAGAATAAATCTAAATATTAAATTATAATGAGTTTGGGAACTAGTTACTTCAGAAGTAGATACAATATAAGTCATACAATCAGAACTACATTAAAATTTCAATGGACTTTTAGGCAATGGAAATCTTGGGCATGCCCTTTCTCCCTTTCTTAATTTCCAAAAATTAGATTTTTTTTAAAAATATAAATATAATAAATGTAAATATATTCTATATGAGTAATTTTAAATAGCAAATTTTGATACATTGAAATAATAAAATTTTTCCTTATGAGACTTTACTGGACAATTAGCTTCAATACCTTACATATAATAGGATTCTAAATTTCAAAGTAATTTTATATAAAACTGTAAAAAATGACATATTTTAAATTCATTCAAAATTGTACTTAATTGTAATATCAGAATTCTTTTTAATTATAAAGCAACCTTTAAGCAGAATAAAACAACATAAAATAAAATTTTTATGTTTTTCACATGTGATAACTAGTAAAAAAATTGAAAAAAGCTACATGCAGAATATAGAATGCATCAGTAGATAAGATTTATAAAATTAAATTTCATTTTTAGTGTTAAAAAAATGGAAACACATCCAGTCACAAGATGAAATGATATAAAAGTTGGTGACACAAGCAAATCAATCTGTTCTATTACTAAATAGACAGATAAAATAATATAATTCAAATTTAAAATTTATTTGCATTTTTTTTATTATTTACAATTATAGTCTATGCAGTATAACTATAAATATCTAACATTTACTTTTGGAGAAAAATGTAGCATTCCAAATGGAAATCATATACTTTCGATGATGGAACACTTTTAACACTATTTTCCCTATAAAATATGGTCCAATAAAAAGAAATATGCTAATTTAGAAAAAGTTGCATAAAAGTATTTAAATGCTATTAAAGGAAGATAATTAGAATTTTCTTCAATGAATCAAAAAAAATTTAAGAAACGAGGATATGGGGGTACTTACTTTACTGCGAATGGTCCGGATGTCGCCAATTTGGAAAGTCGTTAACCGGAGGACGCTTGTAGCCCCACTAGAAGTTCAAAGGGGGAAAGCATTTGAAGCGATGGGCGGGAAGTAGCACTTGAGGATGTGGTTTCATTCCGGTAGTGATAGAAATGGGGGAGACGCAATAGATTATGGTTGCTTGCGGAAAAGCTTTTTTTGCGCCAAGAGGGGAAAATCTTTTTACACGCCAAGAATGAAACGCATTTTTGGAATGCTTAGTGTGAAGTTTGGACGACTGTTTTTCGGATCTATGAAGAAGGCAGACCTTATTCATACACGATCTTTCTTAAAAAAAGGACAATGCCGTGATACAATTTATTTATTTTT
>JAPMOR010006828.1:2965-24141 GCA_026543865.1 Argiope aurantia
TTATAAATTTATTATCATACAATGCGCCATAAAATTATTATTCAGTATGAGAATATTAAGATATATGTATGCTCACAATTTTAAAAGCTTCATTAGTGAAACAAAAGTTATATATTTTTTAATTAGTTAAAAAGATAACTAATTAACTAATAACTAATTCGCTGCATCATTTCATGCAATCATTACACTTTTTATATTGATTATGTTTATTAGGTTAATTGTTTAAATAAATAGCTATAATAAAATGCGCTAATTTTTATCCTAATTATTTTAAGAAAAAAAGATGGAAAATTTTTGATGATTGATCACAGAATCGAACGATAAGTTCTTGAAACACTTTTTTCCTGCTAATTTTGATTTTTCCATCATAATTCAAAATTACTTCATCATTTCAATGAGGGTTCGGGTAATAGTTATGGATAATTATTTTGAGAGCTCTACCCCTTCTTTCCCTTCCTTTGAATATAAAAATAGCAATTTTCTGTGCTTCCATTCTAGTTTTTTTTTTTTTTTTTTTTTTTTTTTTTTTAAAGAAGATTAAGGTACTTTCGTTTAAAAATAGCAGATATTTGACAAATTGTTGTTTTGACACTAGGTTAAAAAATAAGGAGTATTTTATAGTAGCTTATCGATAGAACTAACTTCTTTATTCCTTTTTTCGGAATAAGGAACTCTAATTCATTCTAGACTGCTAATCATAATATAAATAAGGAATAGTAAATAGTAGCTTATTGATGGAACCAAATGTCATATCCCCCCCTCCCTCTGAATTAAGAACTCACTTCATTTCCTTCTAAACTGCTAATCATAGTATATATAAGGAATAGTAAATAGTAGCTTATTGATGGAACTAAATTTTTTTTTCCCACGGAATTAAGAACTTACTTTAATTCATTCTAGACTGCTAATCACGTTTGCTATACTGACAAAGCTAAACTGTTACAACATCCGGACAGAAAAAGATTCAGATTTCCATATTTTATATTTACTGATAAAAGCCTCTTCTTTGTGACCTTCGATAAGATGTTTTCATTTAGATTTTTCTCAATGCATCGCCATCAATTAATTGATAGTATGCAGAACTAATAATACATAATTCACAGAAAATACAATAAAAATAAATATTAATTATTAGAGTTTTTATATAAAAAAACTTAGAGTGGAATTAACCCTCCCAGCGTCAAATTATTTACCAGCTTTCTATAGTAGGTGACCTTTCAGAAATATATCATAGTTTTATGTATTAGATATTTGTGAGTTGTTATCCCTCCCCTTCTTCCATTTCATATGTGTATGCACATTTATCTCTTTTCTTCCTAAAAGATCAGAAGGTTTTACTTATTTATTTCTTAACTGCGAACTTGTAAATTACAATTTATGAAATAATATATCAGACATGCACCATCTGGATTTTGTTTTACAAATAAGGTCCAGTGCCCATGTCTCATTTGTGTCGAACAATCGTACATAACAGTTTGATAGTGCAGACGTAATTCCCGTCAAGCTACAATGTCGGACAAGTAAACAATTACAGTCTAGCTCAGCTTTTTCTCAAGAGATTGAGGGAAACTTAGTATAGAACCTGAGGCAAATGTGTGCGATACCAATGACAAATCAGTTCTTGAATTCACTAATTGTTTCTGCAGTATTTTGTATCGTTTAGGACGTGTTCAAAGCAAACTAAGTATGCACACAAAACTTTAAGAGTAACAAAATGTTTGGCAAGCAATTTGTACCATTATGTACATACATTGGCAGCAATTGGATTGGTTGAATTGCTTCTGGTGACTCGTTTGTTTTAACGGAGACTTTACTCTACATTAGATGTCATGGCAATTTAGTTTTGTCGGAAGTGTGGTACAAAGTACATTGAAATCACATTTTTGTGGCGGAAATGGGAATACATATCACTGATAATGAGCTTTTGGTACTATAGAAATATCTAACAAATATGTAATTAGGAACGAACAATTCGATAGGTCTTAGTGAGGATATGAGCAAATGGAAATTGTTGAGGGTGCTCAAATTTTAATATCAGACATCCTTTAAAATAACATAACCGTTTCCCACATTTTAGAAAAAGGTGGCACGGCAAGAAAATACACTTTATAGATACTATAAAGAATAACTCAAACAGATTAAACTGGTTCATACGTTTGAAAAATTAAAAGCTTTTTAAAACTGAAAATTTTACTAAAATTCCAGAAACAGAAGTAAACATTAATCATTAAAAAAATGTAGAGTATACATCAATTTGCTATCCATCTATATAATTTCAAGATAAAGATAAAGATGACAGACTAGTAAAAAATTATTTTATCTGATCTTAATTCTATGTACCGATTTATCAAAGTTATAAATTTTTTCAATTGAGTTATATCGTGCGTGTTTTATGTGTACGTGCATGTGTGTACAAGGAAACTTTGTACACACACGCAGAAAATAACTTAATAGTTATTTTCTGTTATTCGTCCTCGTCTACAAAATATCAACAAACCAACAGAGTTGATAGATTATGTTTTAAAAACTTTCGTTTGTAGTTTTATAATAAATTTCTGTACGTTATTGGTTTTTACTGAATTTTATATTAAATCACATAGTAAAATTAAATACAATATGTATTATTCACTTATAAAGGATTTTATTTTCATTTTCTTTGCAAATCAGCAGTAAAAACAAGTTACTGCACATAAGTATTAAGAAATTTCTGTTATGCGCCATCATGAAAAAAAAAATATCAACAAGCCAATAGACAACTTATGTTTTAAAAACTTTAATTTACAGTTTTGTAATAAATTTCTGTACGTTATTGGTTTTTACTAAATTTTATATTAATCACTTAGTAAAATTAAATACAATATGTATTATTCACTTTTAAAGGATTTTATTTTTATTTTCTTTGCCAATCAGCAGTAAAAACAAGTTACTGCACATAAGTATTAAAAAATTTCTGTTATGCGTCATCATCAAAAAAATTATCAACAAACCAAGAGACAACTTATGTTTTAAAAACTTTAGTTTACAGTTTTATAATAAATTTCTGTACGTTATTGGTTTTGCACTGAAATTTATATTAATCGTTTTTCAAAATTAAATACAATATCATTATATTATTCTCTTTTAAAGGTTTTTTTTTCTTTTTAAATAAATTTTAAGGTAAGTGACTATATTAAAAAAACTGATTTTTTGCGAAATGATGATTTTTTTTAACTTAATTTTCTTAATTTTTGAACAGGTTTCTTTATAAAACTGTTAGAATTTTATTTCTGAATTTATTTTTGAGAAGATACATTGATTCTTATATTTGTGTTCACATGCTATTTTATATCTTCGGATGCTTTTTTCTTGAATTATAATCTTTGATAGAATTTTTTTTTTTTACAAAACACTTCGTAAAACAAAATCAAATACATATTTTTTGTTCAAATGTGGTGTAATAATTTCTTAATATGTTTTCAAGTTCCCCAACTAGCGAATAAGCAATCTTTTCATTTAGAAATATTTTATGGTTTTTTTTAGTGTTTTATAATGTGAAAAAAAATTGAAAATTTTGTTTTATTTATAAGGTGAACCCCAATATTTAAAGAATGGACAGAGAAGCAGCTTATTTTTTTAGTTCAGGAATTAGATAATTTATTTCTTAAGCTATCTGCAAAACTTTAAGCATATCATTTGATAAACCTCTAAACTGGAAGATTTTATATTTTTTTTTTACTTCAGTAAAAAGGAAAAAAAACCTTTTTCCTGTTTTTGAAAAACTTTTGCCACTTAACTGGTATATTTTAGTTTTCTCAATTTTTTTTTGTATATAATGAAAAATATGGCTATTTTTAAACTTTTTCAAAAAATTCTTCCCGAATATAGCCACATACCTTAAAATCGAGTACCAAAAAAATACCAAATAAAAATATCAAAAAAATGGCACATATGTATAAAGAGATTCCTGATATTTATCTATTCGGTTATTTGTCATACTCTGAGTCCGAACGGTGCTGGGTAAGTAATGTTGTAATATATAAGTGATTTTTCAAATATCTTTCTCATGTAGTGAATCCAAAAAAATGGCTCAATGTACAGAAGAAAATGGACCCCATCGCGATACAGGTCACCATCAAAAAGATCTCATGGACCTGGTAAAGGGAAACGGCCCTTGGCAGTGGATGGTTTGTGCGGTGGTCCTCGCAGTCAACTTCCCAGATGGAGCCAATAATATGTCTATGGCTTTCATGGCTCCCAATGTAGATCACTGGTGCGCACGGCCGCCTGACATCAACATGACCGTGCAACAATGGAAGGAAATTGCCTTACCTCCTACTGACACACATTGTTCTAGGTAGGATCATAACCTTTCATTTTTTTTATTCATTTACTAAAGTCAATCATTTAGTATCGCTCCAATTAAATGAAGAGATGATATTCCATTTCGTTTACCCCTAGCTCCTTTATTTGTATTAGTCATTCAGAATCACCCCACTCCATTCAAATTTTGCGAATGGCGTTCCATATCCTTCTACATTTTTTTATTATTATTTTCTTCTCTTAGGCAGTCCCTCGTGATCATTCTATTCCACACTGTTCCATTTTGTATCATACCGACTAAGGCCAGTCATTTATGATCACCACTCCACTGAGATTGTGAGATGATACTCTATGCCATTCTACTTTTTCCCTCCCTCCTGAATGGCCGGGCTGTATTCCACGCCATTCCACTTTGTGTCCCCTTCACTTAGGCCAATCACTCGTGATCATTTTATTCTACACCATTCCACTTCATAGCCCTTCATTTAGGCCAGTCACTCAAGAGCTCTCCATTTCACACCATTTCATTTTGTATCCTCTCCATTTAGGTCAGCATTCAGGATCACTCCATTCCTTTCAAATGGTAGAATGACACTCTATGCCATTCTGTCTTTTCTCCCCTCCATTTAGGCTGGTCACTCGAGATCTCTCCATTTCACATCATTTCATTTTGTATCCTCACCATTTAGGTCAGCATTCAGGATCATACCACTCCTTTCAAATGGTAGAATGACATTCTATGCCATTATACTTTTTCTTCCCCTCCATTTAGGCTGGTCACTCAAGATAGCTCCATTCCACTCCACTCCATTTTATATCCCCTTCATTTAGGCCAGCCATTCGTTATCACTTTATGATAACCGTTTGATGACATTCCATACCATTCTAGGTTTTAATATATCCATTTCGGCCATTTATTCAGGATCACTATACATAAATGGTGTTAGGATGCACTACATCATATTCGACTTTGTCCTCTCCATTTAGGCTGATTTCTCATGACCATTCCATTCCATATTGTTCCAATTTTATCTTCTTCATTTATACCAGCCAATCATGATCCATTCCACTCTACTCATATGGTATGATAAGCATTCTACTTTCTGGATCTGATGTCTTGGCCAATCATTCATAATCACTCCTCACGTCATAATTCCGTAAATTTATAGTGAATTTATAGTAAATTTATAGTTTATTTATAATCATTCTTATTTCCCGAATCTCTCCCCCTCACGCCTAGTTAAAAGGTTAAGAGTTCTAAAATTTGTTCAATCTCTAATCTTGTTAATCATACATAACAACTTATTCTGGACACACTAATATTTTATAATTTTATACAAATAAAACTCCCTTTTTCAGCAATTAAAATTTAAAAACGAAAAAACTTACCATTTCCTCGAAGCAATCATTATTTACTCGAAATAAATGAAATTCAAAGTTTCACCACTTTTGAATAATTTGATTATAAAAATGGGGAAATTTTTTGTCTTAAAAGTTAGCGTGCCTTAAATATTTTGCTAAAATTGCCTAATAGAAAAGAAAAACAGTATAAAAATTTAGATATCGCAATTTTTTCAGCAATACATTTACTATCTCGGATAATATAAAAAAGAATTCTTTATATCATTTAAAGCAATTTTCAAATGGCAGTATATGTATATCGTTAATGCTTTACAATTAATTTAGCTATTGGACCGTAATTAGAATAGAAACCTTTGTATGTCGCCCACACTCTGAGTTGCATTTAAATTAGAATTGCAAGTATTCGTGCAAAAGTTGAATGTTTTGGTCCTTAAACATTGAGAAAATATTTTATTCCCGCTAAAACTCGATTTTTTTTCTTACTTAAACAGGTATCGATATATAAATATTTCCTTGGTTTCTGAAAATAGCTCGTCTAGAGAAACAGTACCCTGCGAATCGTGGGAATATGATCATTCCATTTATGCTTCAAGCATTGTTAGCCAAGTAAGTATGGACAAATTTCAAAATTATAATTTATTTAAATGTAAACTGAGTGACGATAAATAATTAAAGAAAATAATTGTAAGAAGAAAGATACGGAAACAAAGGAATGGATTCAAATTATATAACATCATCGTAACTTTACAAAGCTTTTCGTTTATGATATTTCCAAACTGGTATCATGACATCACAATTTCGTCATGAAAATGCGCATTGGATTCTAAAATTAAACTTTCTAGGCATATGTGTTGTTTGTTGTGTTTAGAAAAATTGACATCATTAAGTTTTATTATTTACAAAGCTTCGAAGTTTAGCACGAAAGTTCAATTGGGGAGAAAGAAGTTCAACTGAAAAGTGAAAACGACTTTTTAAAAAATTAGTAAAAGAAAAAAAAAATGAATCAAAATCGCTTTCGAAATTTGACTTAGATTTATAAAATTTGCACAAAAAGAATATGCACGCTGATGTGATTTTTTTTAATTAGTTAAAAGTGAATTGAGATTTTGATATTTTTCTACGGTAATTTCTAACACAAAAATAATTTGCATATCATTTTAAAATCCAAAGAAAAAACATTTCATGATGCCAGTTATTTCGTCATGTAATTTTTTTCTGAATTTTGTTATTTTTTTAAATTTTAAATAATTTTTAACCATAGTTGTCATTTTTCAATATAATTAAAATTGCTTTCATTTCAATATTTTAATATAATTCAAATTGTTTTCATTTCATTAAAAATTAAGGAAAAAATGATCTAAATATTATCTATACAATTTTATTGACCAATAAGAAAGTGACTTGAGTTTCATCATAAGAAGATAGCGAGCAGAATTTTATTACAGAAACAACAACAATTTTATCACAGAGAAAAACAACATGCGATTGGAAGCTAGATTATTCGAATAGTTACGTGTACCTAATGACATTTTTGTACTGTGGGACTTAATCCCATTAGGGAGGTGCAGGGATATAATGAACAAAAGAAATTTAAGGTATTAAAATAACTACTTTAATTAATTAATTTGACAGTTTAATGCTGACATATATTTCACAATTGATGTAACAAACGTGACATTTTAATGCCGACAGATATTTTATTGATGGAACCATGAACAAGTTCTGTAAAACATATTTCTCTGAAATCATGCGGAATAAAAATAATTGGTTTTTCTTCCTAATTTGATGATTCTTCCTAATTTTCCTTCATATTTTCCTAAATTATTATCTAGTAAAAATTGTTTTTGCATAATCTTAAAACTAAAAAATAAAAAATATTTTTAATGGTATCAATTTTATAGCCGCATATTTTTTTTTTCCTTATTTGTAATAATTTTTTTATTTAATTTGATTCATAACGCGTAATAATGTTTTTTATTTTACCATGAAATTTAAATTACCCATCACAACATTCAATCGCGTGCTTATACCATTGTTAAAATTCAGAGCAGAAAAATTTTTCTTCTGGCATTAACCTTGAAATAAGACTTTCACTTCCTCTTTCATTCTTCTTTTTTATTTTCAAATTTGCACAAACAGTAAATCATTATAGATTAATTCAATTAAATTCATGTTTTTTTATTCGTATCAAATAAATTTTTTTTTAATTCATATTAGCCATTTGACATTCTAAGAAATCCATAATCGGGGGGCATACAAGCTGATCACTAGTCAGAAAGTTATGTAAAAATATAGTTCTAAAAAATAATATTCGTTTACGATGTGAAGAAACATCAGAATTTTATCTTGATATAACTTTTTTTGTTATAGTGGAATTTAGTATGTGATCGAGCGTGGCTCGTTTCAGTGGCCAAGTCCATTTTTGCTGCTGGGTACCTCCTTTCATGCACTTTATTCGCATATCTTACAGATAAGTAAGCACATTTTATGCGTTAACTTTACTTTTTATATTTCTACTGAACCTTCTGAAAGATTTTTTTTCTTTATAACATTTTATTTATATATAATGCGAAACTCAAATGTGAGCTAAATTTTTATCATTTCGCAATGATAGCAATTAAAGCATATTAATCAACAATTGATCCACTGAAATTAGTGAAACAATCAGCAGATCATACATAAAACTGTGAATAAAACAATTTAGGGTAATCGATCGAATTAATATTTTGCTGCAAATAAAAGTGCCCAAATTAGAGCTGAGTGATACTGTATCAACCTGATACTTTGCATCAGGTGAGTGATACTGTATCAAGCTGATACTTTGCATCAGGTGACTGATACTGTATCAACCTGATATTTTGCATCAGGTGAGTGATACTGTATCAACCTGATACTTTGCATCAGGAACGCAAAAGTATCAAATAGACAAAATTGTTACATACTATGGATATTACGCATTTTGTATCAGTTTTTTGCCTCAATATTGGTAATTTCTTCAAATTTATTCATTTTCATTTGGGTGACAACGTATGAATGTGATACAAAGTATTAGGTCGATATCTCTTAATTCGTTGAATTGACTCGACGATGTTATGAGCATGCTTGAAGTTTTTTTAATTATATAGATTTCGTCTCCTGCTATTACTGCACTTTATTCCATGTAACGAGTAACTGAAGAATTTCCAACTTCTCCTATTTTAACTGTATCGGCAAAACTTTTCATTTCTTCCTCTCACTCAACCGTAAAGCACTGTCTAAACCAAGGCCATTAACATGGCATCCATAGTTCTTCCGAAGAAGCAAAATCCCATTGTGGAATCATATTCATGTATATACCTGAACTGATACCAAACATATAATAGGTTTCATTAATACAGGGAAAAAATCAGTTACTGGCTGTATCAGGTATAAAAGTATCAGATGAAAATTTTAGGAGCAGTCGTGAATCAATATCAACATGTACCTGATATAATAGAATCGGCTATCAACCTAGCTACAACCGGGTATGCCTCTTTCAGAAACAAAAAGCTTGCAGAAATGCTCGGGTTAAATCGGTTACCAGCTGTAACAGGAATAAAAGCATTAGTTTAAATATTCAGTTACAGTCGTGTAATAGTATCAACTTGTATCTGATACATTAAAATCTAGTATTAATCCAACTGTAGCCAGAATGATTATCGTTACCTCTCCTAGTCTCAAAAGGCCTGTAAAATACTCTTTACTGCCGACGCTCTTGTAGCCTTTAGCATTCTACCAGGTGCGGAGAGCTTATCAATATCGTTTTATTTGGTCATCCTGAAACTTTCTCGCATTTTCTCCCATAAAAGGGGCTATCTCCTCCTCCATCTGCATACAAACTGCAAACTTAGACAAAACCGTGAAAACCACGAGTGCATATATTTTTATTTTCAGATTTCTACACAGAAGAATCTTATGTTTTGTAGTATTTAAAAAAAATCATATTAGTTTTTTGTATGTCTTTTTTTTATCGACTGAAAACAAAATTTGATGTAAAATAGAGTGAATGTCACGAAGTGACCTATCATCTACGAAACCCAATCATATTTCGCATTTCGATTAAGTGATAAGATATCCTTACTGCTTTTCTCTTAACCGAATTTTCCTTTACAATGTGACTTAACCGATATGAGGGATCATTAACATGAGCTGGTGCACAATGTTTTATTTCAAATTTCAGCATCTAAAGTTTGGTCTGTCTTGAATCCGCCTATTAAATGGCCAGTTAAGAATGAAACTAACATACCATGAAAGTTAAAGATGCTGATTTCTACATTTATGAATATAACTAAGATGCTGCTATTAAGTGTCCAGTTCTTGATGATAATTAAAGATTATAAGCCTAAAAAACACAAAAATATGTTTTTATATATGTCTATTTTAAACTTTGAAGCTTTAAGCCTATTTTATAAAAATAGAAATATTTAAATCGATATCCAGATAGCAAATTAGACACTAGTTTATACTCAATTGGTATTCTTCACAGGTTTGGCAGAAAACCGCTGATTCTTGCATGCAATATTCTTGCCATTGTGAGTGGAATCTCTTGCATTTTTTCTACATCCTTTCACATGTTCGCCATATCGAGATTTTTCGTCGCAGCTGGACTTACTGGATGCGACCATGCAGCATCTGTCTTGAGTAAGTAAAGTTATTAAAATAAAATGTTGAAGCAACACAGACATTTACTAAACCAGCTGGAGTGGTCTCTCCAAGACAGTCATGCCATTTGTGTCGCACATGGCATTGGCGTATAATAGTTAGAAAATATTAACTTTTGGAATGAGTTTAACATTTTTACAGAATTTATCATTCCATTCAGAGCTAGTTAAATGGCGATTAATCTTGCCATGCGTTTATAGTGTCCATAAATCGAATTTGTGTTAAAGACACATTTTTCTCAACAGATTGAAACAAAACTGCACTTGTAGTCATAAATTACCATACAAAATTTGTGTTGTTGTTGTTTCTTATGACACTTAGACAAGCCCGCTGTTACGAAGACAGCTATTTAAGCCGGTGGGGGAGCGTCTCTTGTTTTTTTAGTAGCGCCAACTAGGACCAAGAATTGGACTTTGAAATTCACGCATTACTCACTCGCTTGCACAACCCCTTTTTACAGAAGGGCGCATTCACACAACTCACAGATAGAGCAGAGGAAGAGCAACCCTCTCCGAACCGGGACTCGAACCCAGAACACACAAATCACGGGAAAGACGCTCTACCCCTATGCCAGGACGCCTGCCCATATCAAATTTGATATATTTAAATTAATGCGTTTTTGAATTGACGCGTTTATGTGGTTATTTGAAAGTACAGACCGACAGACAGTCAACCTCTCTTTGGATTTGGCCCAAACTTGACAGTTGTCTACTCTAAAGATTTTAAATCTGTGTACCGAATTTTATTTATCTAACTTTCTTCGTTTTGTAATTATCGTGTTAACTTCTATTCGAACAGCTGGTCAGACGAACTTCTTCTGAATAGATTTTACACAAACTTTGATAGAAATCCTCAAATTTAGTATAAGGACTATATACCAAATTTCAACAGATTAGCAAAAAACGTTTTTGAGTTATCTTTGTCATAGACGGACAGATATTTTCCGAAAATATGTTTTTCGAACTCAGGGAGGTATGGAACGTGGAAATTCGTCAAAATTTCGAGTTCGAATATTTTGATGCTTTTATGATTACTATGCCTTCTTTATACTACGTATGCGAGAAGTTTAAAGTAAGTTCCCGTACCAATTAAGCCTCGTCTGCTTTGCGTTTGCAAGAGTAGTGCCGATCATTTCGAACCATTTGCAAGATAGATATTATTATAGGGAAAACAGCGATGCAGATGTTTTCGATAGTAGCATCGATGCAGTGGATTTCGATGTTTAAAAAAAATCGATACGAGCGCCGTATTTCATTAACGATGGTTACAACACAGTGACTTTTTACAGACTTTTCCTTGGAAATATTCAATAGTCACTTTACAACTCAGCTGTTTCTCACCCTGATATTTCATAATCTTGTAAGACTTTTCTTTTTGGAAAGTGCTTCTAGGATAGCAATATTTAAACCAGCCTGAGGGGTCTCCTCGAAAATGTCTTGCATAATCTTTAATAGAGATCTTATCCCCTCCTCCGACCTCTGCATTACATTGAGAACCTTGGATACGACAATGAATTCCTTGCATGCCGTTAGTGAATGATGCTTACGAAATATATTTTGGCCTGAATCTTGCATTTTTATTGAATTTATTACCGGAATATGTTTTTTGTCTCCACTTTACCAGCCTTTAGAATAAATAAACTTGCTTAAGAAAATTGAATTTCCATCGTTTTAACTTAAAAAATAATTTTAATCCATTCCAGAAAACATTGAGCGTATGAAAATATTACCAAGAAAAAGAATAAATGCAAGCAAAGCGCAAGAAAGTAAAAACGCTCTGTATTACACTCACAGTTAATCTGACGTTTAAGTTAAAATACAGTACGCCCCCGGGTATCCTGCCTAATGTGGCGGAAGGACTGGTCTGATAATTAAAAATAATCGGATAAACCGGAGTTCTGTGAACTCTTTTGTTTGCCCACCTGTACCTAAAGACAAATATTTTATACCAAAACTTACTATTATAGTACACATTTTCTCACTTACCGAGTTCTGCGCCCTCCATTTATCTCAAGCCACGTAGAATGTGAACGCTGCCGCTGCTCGGTGAATCTTAGAAGCAGTTGCCGGTAACGCGTCAGGATAAAATAGAGTATTGGTAGTTTAAATATGTTTATATATTGCACTGAATGTTTCAAGAATTTAATAGAAATAAAGTAAGTTAAAGGATATAAACTGTTCGCATTTTAACATACATTCTGTAATGACTAACTTAAGTGTAGGAAACATAAACAAAACATTAACGTAAATCGTAGGCCTATTGAAAATTGGCTCAAACTGATTTTATTTTTCAATAATAAATAATAAATATGAATATAAATTTTCAATAATAAATATGAAAATATAACTCCTAAGATAAGAGTGAAAATTTATAGTTTTTAGGTTTTAAAAAAGTTCTTAAGAGATTATTTAATAGACATCTTTAATAGACGTCTTGCCTTCTTCATTTAAATACGATGAAAGAGAACTAGACAGCCGGATAGTACGGATAACCGGATAGTCGCGAACCGGATACTCGGGAGTGTAATAGTACCTTTAATGTAAAATCAGTGAAAAAATATGCATAAAATTATACAATCAAACAAATACATAATGAATTAAAACAGAGTTTTTCAATTTTGTTGCTGTCAATCAGCTACAGATGTCTCTGGTATTATGGGATAAGATTTCAGCGCAATTTTCTTGAAAAATTCACTATCTTATCTTTATCTAACCCAACTTTCCTTTCTTTTTAGTGATAGAGATTGTCAGTCCTAAATACCGAGCGCCTTATTACGTTATAACTGGCATGGCATGGCTCGCCGGAGTCTGTCATCTTCCGCTCATCGCCTTGTGGTTAAGGAATTGGATTTACATAAAAATCGCCATCGTGCTGCCGAGTGTCTTTATACTTTCCATTTGGTGGTATGTTTCTTTTTGATTCAAATGCAGAACAGTTCTCAAATTTAATTCTAGAATTCAATAATTGGTTTTTAATTAAATAAATAAAAATAAAGAAAATACGGTTTTCACAGGAAATATATAAATAAAATAAAATTTCTTATGGCATGAAGCAAGAAGTTATTGTTAAGTTAATTTGTAATTTAAATTATCAGATGGTTCTACAAACAGTGGATAAATGTGTTACTTAGGATAAAGATAACACCACAAGTTATATCAAAATTCAGTTCAAACGTTTAATCCAAGGTTTAAATTAAATACAGTCGCCAAATACAGGCAAATTTTTCAATTGCTGAGACGAATGTTTCTGTGACTCGGTATGGTCAATGTTTGATCCAGTTAAATTTAATTCAACTTTGATGGCTTAAATAGACCTGTTAGCGGTGAAAAAAATTATTATAATTGGTGTTTAGCAGTAGTACTGTTTCTTGGTACTTAGCAGTAGTACTGTAGTACTGTTTATTGGCACTGCTTTTTTTTCAATTTGTTAATGCAAAATCTGAAACGTAAAAAAATGAATATTTATTTTAATAGCAGCAGCAAAACAACTCGTGCTATATAATCAGACGCCATAAAAAAGAGTGGTTTGCTACTGATGTTCAAAATTTCCTTTGATCCGATATCAAAGATCAACTAACAAAACATCTTAAATTGCAAATGCTCGGTGTCTGTAAATGCAGTCCTACCACACGGTAATTCAAACTATCTCACTTCCAGTATTGAAAAGTGTTAGTAAAATCGCATAGTGCTCACTGTGGCATACCTTGGGTGGATCCTAGCACAGCCCACCTCTTGGTGTCTTTTTGAATTCTCGCCAAACGAGTGGCGATAACGTCGCCAATGTTGGAACCTAGACGTATTTTTTTATTGTTAATTTATTTTATTTATTTTTTATTCTTATTTTTATTTATTTATTATTTTATTTTATTATTAAATAAATATTTATTTATTTTATATTTATTTGATTTTATTTATTTTTTTATTCAAATTTTTATTTATTTATTATTTTATTTTATTAATAAATAATCAACCTAGAAGAATTTTTTTTATTTTATTTTTTTTTATTTTTTATTACATATATTTTTTTAATTTATTATTTTATTTTATTATTATTTATTTATTATATTTACTTTTTATTATTATTACTGGCCTTCAAGTATCGTTTTTTAATTGAAAAATAATAATAATAACAAATATTCAATTAGTAGTCAATTTGGCGAGATTTCAAATAAGTCGCCAAGAGGTGGGCCCATCTAGGATTTTACCCATACCTTTTGCAACTGCAGAGCTATGTATTTTCAATTTTTAACTATAATTCTAATAAATTTTAATTCCTTGAAAAAATTCATCCAAAGAGATTTCAGATTTTTGAATCACCTTACACATGAACATGTAAAAGTATTTATTTTTTTCAGCCAAAGCATCCATTTTTGGATTTGGATTTTTTTAAATAGAATATATTTACTGTACTTAAAAGTTGTTTAAGTTTTTTTCCATGGTCACTGACAAAATATGTATGGAATGAACGTATCAAGTAACCGTATCATCAATGAACAGCAGAATTAAATCAATATCAAAAATTTCTCCTTTATCAAAAATATTTCTTTTATTGTCACTTTTAAATCATCAAAATAGCATTCAAAAATATATATCAGAGTCATACCACAAAACATTCTTTCAAGATCAACGTTTACAGACATGAAATATTTTAGTAAAGGAACTAAAAAATTAATATGATCCTACGCCAAGTACTTAGAAGCCTGTTGAAGCATTAAATTTATAAGTATTGCTTGCTCTTCCTAACTATTGCTTTTCAGTAGATAAAAATTTATTCTACTTTTTCGCTTTTTTTTTAAATTTTTTTTTCTTCTTGAAATTTTATATGCATGTTTTTTTATGTGAATAAAGGTTATTGTAGCTAAATACAATTTTCTATCAGAATATAATAATAATAAATGGATTATCTCACAATTTTTAAAACCGTTATAAATTTTGATTTTCCGTGACTATAAAAGACACAAATTACACAAAATTATTAAATAATTCGCTCATTCGATAAAACAAATATTTGGGGGAAATTATTATCCAATATTACTGAAAATAATACTGAATGTAAAAACTTTATATATCTATTATTTAAAGTATAAAATTACAAAATTGTTATAAATGAGATCAGAATGTGTCGTCACGATTTGTTGATTTACACATTCAATTTACTGGCTAACTTTGAACTGCAGTCAACCTTGACGCTTAGTAAGGTTAACCGTAATGAGAAGAATTTCATAGCTAATTAAAACCGTGATGACAAATAATGATGTGAATTTAATTTTATTTATATTTAAGAATTTTAAATTTTTATTTTTAAAAAGTCATAAGAGTCCAGGTATATAAGAAACAAGTAATATATATTTTTTAAAAAATCAAGTCAATTCCTACTTAAGTCAACAAAAAAAAATTTATTTTAGTTACTTTTTATTAAATAATTGCAATTAATATAAATATGCATATACATATGAGAGAATTACAATATTAAGAGGCGAAACAGAAATTGAATTGAAAAAACATCAAGTTTCATCCACTACAAGTTTTATATATTACTTTTATATTACTTATTAAAATTTTTAGCTTGACGACAGACTTGGCGATTATTTGGCGACTCTATTTAAAGTATTAAAAAATTAATTAATTCAATTAATGAATTAATATTTGAAATTACATAATGAATTAAGAATTACAAGTAATATATAAAAAAAATTTATTCGAATTCCTGCGTTTTTTCTTATATTATTTATATATATCTTATATTATTTATGATAAGGTGTCGCGTCAGTAATTTCAGAGTTTGGCTACAAACTTGGCGACTATTTGGCGATATCGCGATGGATTTGGCGAGTTTGGCGACCAAATAGAAATTACTGGACAAATTTAATTAATTAATATTTGAGAAAACTGTATTAACACCAAGTGTCATCCACTACAAGTTTAAAAAAATGTATTTGAACTTGAGTGGTTGAATAAAAAGTATTTTATTAATGACTGAAAATTTGAACAAGATATATATAGGGATAGTGTGAACTAATAGTAGGAATTGAAAAATGAAATTCGCTTATAGATGAATATGGCTAGAATCATAATAATCTGAATATCAGTTTCTAATTCAAAAGGCTTGAGCTAAAAAAAATATTGTAAGTCTTCATAAAAGAGAACACCATTACAATTATATGCACGCCCTTGTAATTTTTTGCTTGTTAGAATTTGATCAACTTTTAAGGAATTTGTACTTTTTTTACTACCATTGCTATGCGTTACATGCAAATGTATAGTTTTTGTAAAGAATTTTTAATGTTTAATATTTAATATCTCTCAGTTTTGTAAGAAACATTTTCAGAATTTTTATTGCTTTATATATGACTTGAATTTAAAAACATTATAACTTATACTAAGCATCACGTAAAATCTTTTTACATCCCCTTTGATTTACAAACATTATTAATGCAAAATCTATATTATATATATATATATACGAGGGGTGACCATATACTAAGTTCCATTAAGCAATTAAAAAATAGAAAATTATAATTATAAAAACACTTTTACTGCATAATGAAGTACAATGCATAGGTTATTTCCCAGTATAGTTGACAATTGCCACCATTAATGAAGGATTTATCTTAGTGAGAATTGTCATTTAGAAATGCTATATATTTATGAGAAATGCCGTCACAGAAGAGTGGCGCCTGCGATGATGAAGAAATTTGATGAAAATACAGTTACAGTGTCGTAATCGTGAATCTTCTATTCTTCTTAATTGTCTCTTCAACTACTGTAAACAAATTCTCATCAATAGGTTTTCAATAGGTTTTGTGTGACAACCATTAAGAAAGCGGCTGACAGAATTTAACTCGTATTTTAAAAAATGACTTCCATTGTTTGCCAATGAATAAGCAAAACTCAGCTCTTCCGCAACAAAACTGAAAACTGAATTTCATGTCTGGATACTTCTAGTATATATACAATTAAAGGCAAACGAATCACCGTTTGAAGTTTCCAACTGCTTCATTGAATGTTTACAACTCCAGTTAATTCAATCTGCTTGATAAATATTATTAGAAATGTTAAGAGGAAAGTTCTTCATTCCATAGAAACTTCCGTTCAATCAGAAGAAAGAAGTTATAAAAGAAATCAAGATGATAGAAATAGTTACCAAACAGAAAGTTTAATTGATAGCGAAATTAGTTTAACAATCACCATATAAATACAGTATTCGCCAAAATATACAGTAATGGAATGAAAAGATGAACAGAATTACATTATTGTTATCTGTGAGTTTATTTTTCCTCAAAGGAAATTAACATACATACATACATTAACACTATTAGCGTGTTGATTTACCAAGGTATGCGTAATGTAAGTGTTCAAAGTGTGCACTGCCTCGCTGTTTACAGTGTTCATATCATTCACACAGATTCTCAAACATACCCTGATACAATGGTTACTGTGCAAAAAAGATGATTTCCTCACGTAATGCAGGCTCAGTTCTTGGTGGATCCTCACAGTTGAACACTCTTTCCTTTAACGTTTCCCTTCCGTTGACACAGTATGCTATCAGAACGTCTAAATTTCATAACAATAGACAGCATAACTGTGTTACTTGGTGCCTCTTATAAAAGTTCTCTTTGAATTGTTCTCTTTTCCCAAACTCGTTACACATTGATGAGCGCTTCCGTATGAGCGGAAATAATGCTGAACTATAAAACTTTTTCCTCCGTCAAAAGACCCATTTCCAACAACATGTGCACAACACAAGTTCCATTTCACTACTGCGAACATGTGTAGCTGGAGCTATAACAAGTCCACAAACGACCACGAGTTCGAGATCCGCGAGTTTCAGTAGTGTATATTTTGGCGCATACTGTAATTGCTATGATTTGCTTATGGAAATTAACATTCTTATCTTCCTAAACTCTTATTTAAAAAAGATTTTTTCATTATCTTAAAAATCAAAAAATTTCCTTCCTAATGATGTTTTTATTTCCGAACAATATTTTTTTTTCTTTATTTTTAACCTTGATGCATTATTAGTAATATTGTTTTTAATTTTATGTTGAAATTCCAACTTATCTATTGAAGAATTCAGTTTTTACGTTTGTTTAAATGAAGATAAAAAAAATATTTTGCTTGGACATAAACTTCAAAGTGGGATTTTCACTTTGTCTTAATTTCATAGCTTTAATTGAATACGTTGCAGTTTGTAGTATTCTGATTCAATTAAACTTATGCTTTTCATCCTTATCAAAAAACGAGGTGAACTTAAACTTTTCTGTATGAATGTGTAGGTATTCACCCTCTATGTTTGGTAAAAATAATTGTATAGATTATTTTAGGCTTTTACCCGAATCCCCTCGATGGCTGTTGGCACATGGAAAAACAGAAGAATCCCTGAAGATTCTATCAAAAGCTGCCAAAACAAATGGATTAAAAATTTCTGATGTTAAATTAAGGGAAATGGTATTAAGTCTCAAAGAGGTAAGTTTCGAAAATTATGTAAAAGATATCATTTTTATCATGTTCATGCGTTTTCCTAAAATATTTTGAAAATCAAGGTGGGTAAGACTGTTACATTTGTGCTACTAGAAGGGTTATCCAAATGAAACGTGGACGTTGAATGAAAAAATTGCCCTTATTGGAAATCAAAAGAAATCAAAGGACGTTGTAACTGTTGGATATTCGAGTCAATTGGATCGGTCCCAGAAAAATAACATCATTCGTTAGATCATTTTGTAACTGGAGGTATGGAATATTTCCGAATCAATTGCGATTGGTTGTTGTATTTGTGCTTTTAAATAAAAAGAAATGACACATACTTGGTGTGAGCTTCATACTCTGAAAGATCCAGACATTTTAGTTCATTAAAAAATTCATTTTTAAATCTTCTGCACGGTGTTTGCACTTTGTTCTTACTGTCGTGAATTATGCCAATAGGTCCTATCGTTTGGGTAGTAGGTCTATGCCTTTGCTGTAGAAAGATGGTAGTTGATTCTTAAGAAAATCCGGCACAGCTTCCTTCACTTCGCCGTCAGAATGGAAACCTGTCCCCTCTAAGGTTCTCTTAAGTGGCCCAAAGATGTGGAAGTCACAGGGTGACAAATCCGGACTGTATAGGGGGTGTTCCAACGGTATTTTTTAAGATAGTTTCAACTTGGGCGGGCATTGTCATGAAGAGGGATCATTTCTTGTGCGAGAAGGCCCGGTCGTTTGCTTTTGATTGTTTTCCTCAATATTATATTGAATATTGATAGTGTTTCTTTGGGACAGGAAAATCAATCAAGAGTGAGCCATAACAGTCGAAGAATCAGAAACCGTACTACCGCGCGTCGTTCCAGTCTGGACGCATCCATGTATAGCCCGCCGTTACTCTCGGATCAATTATCTCTACCACGAACAACTTTCTCTGTTGAACGCCGTATACAGTGTACACCTTCTACCGTCCTTTATATCATTTTTCGCTGCTAGAGCTACAATCATTCTGACACAATCGCAAGTGTCCATTTTTCATTTGGACAACTCTCATAATTATGAAAGAAAGAAATTAGTAACAATAATTCATTTACTTATTGTATGAACTTCAAATAGTAGTTTTCAATAGTATAGTATAGACAAACCTCATAACGTATAAAATTCTATAATAAAAGAATTTTTATTTGATAAAAATCCTTCATTATTTGCATAAAATTTATCTTGCTCTAACATCATTCATTTAGTAGCTATCAAGATCGATGCAGCTTGATGACACAATTTTGACTCCGATAACATATAGGTTTAGTTTGGTTTAGTTATAACGAAATATTATTAGTCCCGTTGTAAAGCAACACTACGGCTATTTTGGGACGGACCTCGTCATTTTGAACCGCGGTCAGATGACGAGGACGACACTTGAGCCGGCACCCCCTCTCCACACCACACCAGCGGGAGGATGTTTGGCATGACGGATTTAACGTGCAACAGACCCCCTTACACGACGGTTCTTCGGTGGAATCGGGTCTCGAACCTGAAACCCTACGGCTCACAAGCCGAGACCTTACCACCAGGCCACCGCGGCCTCCCGATAACATGTAGGATCTGAATTAGATTTTATTAGAAATAACCGTAAGTCTGCCGAACGATATATTTGAAATCGAAGATTAAATTTTGATAATAGTTTTTCCCAGTGATAATAGTCTGATAATAGAAGTGGAAAAGAATGACATTTTTCTTCTCGAAAATCGTTCCTGAAAGGCCATTTGCAAGAACTTATTTTCAAATACCTTACCAGTGGGAATGGTCTCCTCGAAACTTTCTCGCATACTATATAAAGGCGTTATCCTCCTCCAACCATATAAAATTATAGGTCTTCAGCAAACCTGTGAATACCACGAATGCTGAGATTTTCAATTTTACTCATAAAGCTTCTAGTACAGTAAATAAAACAAGAATTATGTATTCACTATATGTTAATTAGCGAACAATATTTACAAAAGATCGAACTTCGGCGTGAATCTAGTGTTTCTGCTGAATCTATATGATATCTTTGAAAATTAATTGCTGACACGCAGTTAATACAAAAGTACTAGAAAATCAATTATGTATTTTGGAATTTTTTCGCCCTATTATTATCACAGTTGCAATCAAAAGATCCTATACCGAATAATTTATTCATGTACATTTTTTTGTTGTTGTTGTTTGTCTGATTGCGTTTACGTACAAATTTGGAACCAAACCCATCAAGAAGTAAAGACCTACAAACAGTCAACCTCTTGATGGTTTTAGTTCCAAATTTTACACGGATCTACATAATTGGTGCTAAATCTATGTGCCAAATTTTATATATATATATATATATATATATATATATATATA
>JAPMOR010006828.1:49144-70295 GCA_026543865.1 Argiope aurantia
GTGTGTGTGTGTGTGTGTGTGTGTGTGTGTGTGTGTGTGTGTGTGTGACAGGACGACACGGAAAAGGAATGAGGAAAAAGCTCTTGGACATTTTATCTCTGGTCTTATATAACCTATGATTTTGATTGGGAAAACATTTCTTCATAGTTCTAATATATTACGAGATTTCGATAGGGATTTCTGACGCATGTCAGTCACATGTAAGGGAAACACAGGGATCTTTTAAGAAAGAATTTGCCTCTTCACGCGGAGTGTGGGAAAGTTAGACTTTTTGCTGATCCTGCAATTTAACAAAGCTTCTCTTGAATTAATTAATTAGAGACAATGGAATTGGATCACGAAATAAGAGAATATTTTAGAATAAAGTTACTATGGGCTAAATTAAGATAAAATCTTGAAAATTAATTAAATTGAAATTAGAGTTAAAATATCATGACACACACACACACATATATATATATATTTGTAACTTCCATATTTCTTAGGGGTGCTATATCCTGCCTCACCAAATTCAACATACTCATTTTACTACAATAACATGTTATTTTCCTGGATACACGAGATACATTTATGAATTTTAAAGGTTTAAAAGGAATTTACCGATCACTTCGCATACGGTCAATAACCAAGGAAAAATAAAAATGGGTTTCAATAAAAATCCGAACTACCCTAATTGAATTGGGCATGACTCTTGCCCAATTCAATTTTCCAGTATTAAATGAAGGAAATGGTGGTCTGCTGTTAATTTAGGGATTCATACAGCATGGAATTTACAAATAATCATATTATATTATATTATAACTTATAATCTTATATTTTAACTAACTATGTGAGTGTTGGCATGGGGCTGCAGTGGCCTGGTGGTAAGGTCTCGGCTTCGGAACCGGAGGGTTTCAAGTTCGAGACCCTATTCCACCGAAGAACCGTCGTGTAAGGGGGTCTGTTGCACGTTAAATCCGTCCTGACCAAACGTCCTCCCGCTGGTGTGGTGTGGAGAGAGGGGTGCCAGTTCAGATGTCGTCCTCGTCATCTGACAGCGGTTCAAAATTACGAGGTCCGTCCCAAAATATCCCTAGCGTTGCTTCAAACGAGACGTTAATATATATCTAAACTAAACTAAACTAAAACATGAATGTTGGCTTAACATTTCTGGTTCTTTAAAGAGACAAAAACAAAATATTTCTGAATAAGGTGGGAAAATTGCAATTTGCAGTTCTGTAAATACTGTAGGTAATGTACCAAGGGACATGTACAACTTTCATGTATATATTTATACAAAATGACCGTTTTGTAATTCATTGCATAGAGAGAAAACACACATTCGAGAGTATCCTTTTAGATATCTTCATTTAGAATTAAAATTTAACACAAATGTACAAGGTTGATCATCATATCACATACCAAATTTCATTAATCTATATCATTACGAGTTTGAGCAATCGCATTTATGCACTAGAAAATAGAGAGTCCACCCTTTAACGGACTCAATACGAACGTTTAAAGCAATTTACATTTCTAAAGATATAACCGCATTATAAGTTTCCTTTTTTACATTTATCTGTTTTCTCACTCACGTGAGCACAGACGTACAGATATCTATTTGATAGATTTCGTCAAATATTTGATAGAAAGATACAAATTTTGTACAAGATTATAAACTAAATTTTGTGTTGTTAGATTATAAACTATATATCTAATCCATGCTACTCTTTATATATTTTGTTCACATATAAACACAATTCCTACAATATACTCAGGAATCATGAGTATTGATTAAACTCTCGAGGTAGAAATTTTTAGATAATTACAATAGTTTTATCCTTTTGCTTAAAATGAAAGGTGAAAAAGAAAAAGTTACCTTTTGAAAGGTGAAAAAGTTATTTATTATCAATCTTTGACTTTCCATCCACATAGAAATGAGTGTTTTATCATTCGAGGCAGAAGAATATGCCTTCAATACTCCTTTCTCTAGGATACAAACCTACAAAACAGAATCAAAAACGCACTGGGAAGAAAGGCCTTTTTGACATCAGTTTAAACGCTTCGGCAAGGGTCTCCCAGAAACTTTCCATATACTCTCCAACAGAGGTCTTATTCCCCCACCCACATTCGCCGGGGGGGGGGGCACCTCGAAATGAGGATGAGATGCTTCCGGCATGTTGGTTGGATCTCACCATCCTGGAGGGTACACAAATAGGTGGGGGATCTGACTCCTCCCATCGATGACGAGACGTACTTCCTTCGGGGTGGGTTGTACAGTGGCCGGTGATGGCCTTTAGTACTCAGCCACAGTTCCCGCCAATGTTGCGGTTGCGGCGGTCCGGTCATTCAGCCTTATGGTTTAAATCCGTGAGTCTTCATGGTGGGTCAGAGAGTCAATGGGTTGACTCTCCCAGCCACCCACCGGATAAAATTATGGGTATTCAGTAAGGCCTGCAGTTCCTTGAATGGCATTGGCAAACAATGGTTACGAAATATAGATTTTTGGCTTGAATCGAAAAGCTTTATTGAAATTATAGTGCTAATAGGTAATTCCAACGCCTTTTTTCCGGCCAATTGAAATCAATTTCTGGCACGGAAATTGAGTTGTAGTCATAAGATCACATAATATATTTCATTTATTTAAATCATGAGTCAGCATGAAAAAAAATAGAAATTTTTTGACATATCGAATTGACTTAATTTTAACATAACATTTTTTTAACTGTATTGTAGAATAAAACAAAATGGTTCCATGTGAAGCCAGCGAATGTCAGTTCGAGGAGATGTGAAACTTTCGCATCTCGAAACATACTCGCATACTCTCCAAATGAGATCTTATCTCATTTCCTCTAAATAAAAATGTCGACCTCGGAGGAGGCCACAAATATCTTGCACGCCATTTGCGAGCAATAGTTACTAAATATGGATCATTTGAGTGAATCTAACATTTTTACTGAATGTATCTTGCGAATACATACTTTGAATGACTTTTCATTGACATTAACATTTCATATTTCATTGATTTAAGTCATTCTGGTTATTACTGCATTTACATGATTGCAAAATTACAGATTGATAAACCATCAACTCGTTGATATATGTAGTTTCAAATTTCCAAATAATTTTTACTTTAGATGCTAAACCTGGATACCAAATTTCATCTATCTAGTTTTTTTTTGAGGTATCGAATTCACATGTAATCGAACAACCACATAGTCAGATTTCTTGTAAATTGATTTCGCATGAAATTAGATAGAAATCTACAAATTTGGGCTTAAGTCTATATGTCGAATTTCATTTGTCAAGCTCAAAATGTTTTGAGTTATCATGCTGTCAGAAACTTGAAAATTCATCAAAATCTCGAATTTGGACTTTTTTTTTTAACAATTGGAATATTTTTTTCCTTCGTATATTCGAGAAAATGAAAATGAAAAGATTGATATCAAAATTATAATTACAAATGATGCATTGCATTAGTGTGTGCGTGTGTGTGTGTGCTCTGTAAAACTCTGGGCATATTCCTGTCCAAGCGATTTTTCAAAAATTTTAATTTTAATTAAGTATAAATTAAATTAAAAGAGGTTTTATGTGATCTTATGACTACATCTCCTACATCTCCATCCGTTTTGGTTGCGTCAACAAATCCCAATTATTTGATTTGTTCACCAATTAATTTCGCCACTTTGTAAACATGTCCAACAAATCAAAATGCTGTATATTTATTCTATAAGTATATTTAAAATAATAACTCCCATTTGGTTAGATAAAATAAAATTACTAAATTGTTGAATTAATATACCTGGTCGTCATAAGCGGTTAGTATATAATATAGCATATAATTATCACAAAAATTATTTTGATTTTACAGATGTAAAATTCTTTAGTTATTAAAAAGATAAAAGTGATTACCATTAATATGACATTTAGATTCAAATTGCAAGGATTTTCCGAATTCCTGTTTTAATTCTTTGTTCGTTGCGTAACGTCTTCGTTACGTTATTTTCCAATCTTCTACTCATAAAACAACCAACTGCATAAATTCAGCCCCATAAACAGTGCAAGAGCAGATTAAACAAAATTTCTTAGGATCTTGTCATCGATTCAGATAAAGATGCTTACCAGTCATAAGTGCCTGTTTGATACAAGGGTTCGTTTGTCCAGATATCTGATTTCTTCTAATGCAGTTGTTGTATTGGCATGCATTTATCTTGAAATCTTAAAAAGAAAGGAAATCTCTCCTCTCCTTACTGTAGTTCTTGAAACACTTTTGAAAGTAGGACTCACCAGCGTAAAACACTTCGAAAAATGAGTTCAAGCTTGAAAATTTAGACAAAACTTTTACTTCAAATTTAATTTCCTTCCTTTTTTTCGAATTCGGCCATTTTGATATTATTTGAAATCGTAAAGTAATACCTTTAGAATAATACTTTTTTTTAGTCCTCAAACTTCGATATATAAAAAAAAGTACTTAAGGAGCATTTTCCGATCCTATTTTTTTTTCTACGAAGTTAAGTTTTTCAAAAATAATATTACTAATTTTGATCTGGAATTTTTAACAATTATTTACTTTTATAGATCATGTACTTATTGAAATTCCAGAAATTTTTCTCAGATTGAAAAAAATATATATATAAATATTTTCCAAACCATCCTTTATTTTATTCACCGATAACGACCCACCCATAACCCCACTACACCAATAACTTCTTTTACCGTTACTTTTAATAACAGTTCAAGTATCGACCACCCTTGTGGTGGGAAATGAAAAAAAGTTTCAAAAATCTTAAGTCTTTGATTGTGGCATTAAAAGAATATTTAGCAATTTACTAAAACTATTTGTTAATGATTTAAAAAATTACTTTCTTTCCATGCATTTTTTCAATTTTCACGTTGATACGTCTCCAGCGAGCTGATTTGTAAACCACCAATTCCACTATTTTAACTATTTATAACTATTTTTAATGATTTTAAAATTACTTACTTACCAAGATGTGTTTCCAGCATTTTTTCAATTTTAACGCTGATTCGTCTCCAGAGAGCTGATTTGTAAACCACTAATTTCAATGCTGATTGTTTGTTATAAATACAATTTCATTACTAAATCCTGCAAAGAATTTAATAATGAACTTCGAATGGTTGTTGGTCCAATAGTCATAACAGATCACCATAAAATTCATCAAAGATTACAACTTTTTAATTTATGTAGCCATCCTAACATTGTCCATATAGTTTCCAATAAATATTATTTCAATTATAGTTATGTTATATTTGTCCAGCTTTTCTAGTTCCAATAGGCCCAATTGTGACTACATATCCAGTTATATAATCTCTAGGTTGCAGTTTTAAGTTATGGTATTTTTTTAATAAAAGCATGAAATCTGCAACATGATGTGGTCTTTGTATGTATCAAACAAATTATCATGCTCATAACAATCACTTTATAATTTTTCTAATGCATTAATGTCATCGGATTTTTTAAGACTTTAAGAATAAAAGTCATTGACTTTGGTGTCTTCTTTGCTGCAATATTCTTCATTCTGTTTAATTGATCCATTCAGGACCTCCAGTGACATTTGTTTTCAATGGCTTCAGCTGCGTTATTCTTTTTCTGGCTTTGGAAACTACAAAACCTTGTATGTGATAAGTTACACTTTTCCTTTGAAGGTGGTTTCCATTTTTAGGTAAAAACTTTCGCTTTGAAATTAATAGCTTTTTTATTTAAACGAGAAAAGGCGGTATTAAAACTTTCGCCCATCCTTCATTTTCTTATATGGCAACAAATCCGGGTGCAAATTTAAAGGTATGTTTTATAAAGCTAACAGTTTAAAGCAATAAACTTTTTATGTATTATTTTTCAATTAAAAATACAGTTTTACTGGGCAACAAGTTCATGCCTAATCGGAATTTTTATGAGGTCAGTACCTGCCTTTAAATTATCAGAAGAATTCCGTCCAATTTTATCTTTACGGCTGAAGGTTTAGCTATGCAGCAAATTACTGATAAACTCTCAATTCCAGAACAAAAGAAATCTTTTTCTGACACATAACATCCTTTCAAACCGTGAAAAGTTTTGATACCAAATCATTGAAGATCATTTACATAAAATCTTTGTTAGAAAAACTACAAGTATAAAAATGGATTGGATTTATCCAAATATCGCTTGAAATGAAAAGGTGGTTTCGGTCGGATTCGGACCCAAATATAATTTAGTTTAGTTTAGTTATTTTAATGTCCCTTTTTAAAAGAATACTAGGGCTATTTTGAGACGGAACTCGTAATTTTGAACCACATTTAGATGACGAGGACGACACCTGAACTGGCCCTCCCCTCCACGTCACACCACACCAGTGGGTGGACGTTTGGCCCGGACGGATTTAACATGCACCAGATCCGCTTACACGACGGTTTTTCGGTGGAATCGAGTCGCGAACCTGAAGTCTTCCGATTAAGAAGTCAAAACCTTACCACCAGGCCAACGCGGCCCCGGACGCAAGTATATGTTTGATTGCAAAGGAAAATATTATCGCATATTCCAGAAATTCTCTCTTTAAAAGGTGATTGAAACCTTAAAAATAGCAAAGCGAGATATTTTTAAAATAGCAGTGGCAATTGCAAAATTGGATTCTGTTCTTCCAAACATCACTTGAAATGAAAAGACGGTTTCTCCTGAAAAAAATAGTGTCACGGATTCGAACCCATATATAAATTTGATTGCAAAGGAAAATATTGTCGCATATTACTGAACAATTTCACTTCAAAAGATAACTGAAACCTTAAAAATAGCAAAGCAAGATACTACAGAAATAGCAAAAAGTAATTACAAAATTGGAATGGATTTTTCCAAATATCACTTGAAATAAAAAAGGCTGTTTCTCCTGAAGAAATAGTCATAGATTCAAACCATCTATAGACTTGATTGCAAAAGAAAGCATATTCTTGGAAAATCTCATTTTAAAAGATGATTAAAACTTTAAAAATAATAAGCACCAAGAAATTTCTTGCCCAATTCCTATTATTACTCTGCCCCTTCTAAATAAATTTGATCTAACAATAGTCTTCATTATCGATCCGCAACCAAGAAAAGAAAATAATATATATGCTCTTGGATTGTATCGAATATGTAATTCAACAATCAAGATTTTAGAAAGGTTAATGTCAACAACTGAATAATCTTGTCGTTCAAAAAAACTCTTTGATTAATAAATAGCAGCAGTAGATTTTTCTTCACTCTTTGAAGTTCTTTTACCTTTTCTAACTATGACTTTTGCGAGCACATACGATGACAATATTTATTACTAAATTTCCCATTTCAATCAATCAGTCAATCCGTATATCGACATGCTGCTTTCAGTTTTGCTTTATCATTGAACATGTTTGTTTCAAGTCAACAGAGGTGTGGTAGTTGTTATTTATTGTTTGGTCAAACATTTTATGTATAGATATTTGGCTTTCAATTTTAATTTTTAGCCCTGTTGTTGAAACGGTATTTGTTCCTGTTTTTAAACTTTTTATGTTAGGGTTTCATTACATACTTCTTTTTAAGGAGAATAAATTTTTTATACTGAAACAACAAGCAAAAGACGAAGGATCAAATAGGTATTCTATGGTATTTTAAATAATTATTTTTACTTGTAAGATTTTATAAAACTTTAACGTCTCATATTATGCACCTAGATGCTTTGTATTCGTAATTATTTTCTAACATTTTTAGATATGTGTTAAAATTTTTGTACCCATATTTCGGAATATATATATTGTTTATAAAACGATTACCATTGTAAGAAGTAGATCACTAGGTGCTCTTGCCCTAATCTCGTCCTAATTAGCCTTCGTATTATTTCTAAGCGAATAGTTAATATATCTAATAATATAGTCATAATTAATTGTAGATTATAAGGAGCAATATGGTCTGTTGCCAAGTCCCAACTTTGGGACTGGTAATGCACGTTAAATCCATATGGGCCAAATGTCCTCCCTCTCGGAAGTTTGCAGAGGCGATGCTAGCTCAGGTATCGTCCTCGTCATCTGACCATGGTTCAAAATTACGAGGTCTTCTCAAAATAAGGCTAGTGTTGCTTTAAAACGGGATTTCAAAGTAGCTATTCAATAGGGACCGAAAAATAGTATGTTCGAAATTTGCTTCCTCTGGATAACCACCACGCAAAAGGGGTCCACCGCACATTAGTTTCGAGGTGACCAAAATCATGCCCCAATACACAATACTCTTAGTCCATCTGATCGTTGCCCAAAATTTAGAGTTCGGTTACAAATCAGCCCTAGTTCTGCTTCAAAATAACTAAAACAAAACTATGTTGTAGATTTTAAATAGGGTGATTTTAATAGGGAGAAATTTTGAAATGAGAATGCTCTGTTTATTTTACGTTAGTTGATAAGAGGTTTTGTTCAGGTAACTTTAATCAGAATAACATAAAACTATTAAATTGATTCTATTTTATGAAATCGTTTGTAGAAAGAATTTTTTTATCCTTTTATCCTTTTTTTTATCCTTTTTGAGCCTAAATAAAACCGATGTAAGCATCTTTAGATGTTTAAGTTGTATAGATCTTGAATCCATACACTTTTCTATCTAACGACCATATCGCACTTAATAAAGTATATGCGAAGAGACTAAACTACCTAACGAATTGTATCGGATAATTCGTTCGGTAAGTTCAAGATTATATAATTCACTTTTAGAAGATTTGGGAAATCTTCTAAATTTTCTTTTTGCAACTTTGTTTCTTTTTCAATTCAGAAAGCAATAATACCTTTGAATCTATATTATATGAAAAATTTAAAATTTATAAAAACCAGTTCTATAAATATATTTGCATCATTGTAACATTATAAATATTTTCTTAACATGTTGAATGCCATGATAACTCCACATGGCACTCCCATCTTCCAACATGAATTACTAATTATGCGTTGAATATTTTAATGAAATAATAATTACAAGAAACGTTAATTTGTATAGTCATTTTGTAATGTGTATATTGTATTGAAACCACCACTGACCCACATGACGCTGAAATGTCATGATATATATGTACTGTATTGCGTTTAATTCCTTTACGCCATTTTAGTAACGATGATACTATTAAATAAAACTACATTAGCAGATGATAGATAATTGAAAAACTATACTGTGAAAGCCAACTTCAAAATAAAAAGGGATAAATTGCCAATTTGTTGCCTACGCATTTTGAGGCTTCGACAATTTGTTGCCTTCAAATCGCTTCAAAACCCTCAAGCCAAAACATCATGTTCTCACATGATAAAAAAAAAATTAATGTGCTTTTAGTAATCTTGGTATTGACTAGTAATAGTCGCATATTAAGTTTCACATGTATAGTTTCTAGTAATCTAGCGATTCTCATGGCATTTATCGTGTTAAAACAATGGTAATTATAATTTCCTCTCTGAAATCTTTTCTGCAGGAACAATGGGATTTCTCAGGTCAGCCAGTATAATGCCTATTTTGTGCTTTAATCTTTTGACACTCTGTATTCAAGGCAGTCTTGCATTTCCAGATTTGTCAGTAAGTATTAAGTTTGAATATTTAACCTTTACTTGTAGAATTGTTAACATAGAATGGATCATAAATGGTTAGTTAATTGGGAGCATTACAATAGTTAGTGTAAATGTATTTTTCCCTTTAAAGTGCCAATATGTTTTTTTTTTTTATTTTAGGATATATTTGGAATTTTATGTTTCTTGGATAAAACAAGATTTTAAACAAATTGCTTGTTATGGTGTGTCTGATATTCCTATCCAAGAAAATATGAGAATTCAAGATGTATTTTCCTATAAATCACGCAGTATCATTTGATAGAAAAATAAAAATTTGGTTGAATCCTAGTTCAGTATGCCCTTGAAATTGTTGCTAATATGGTAACCTACGAAAGCAAATGAAATAATTTTTCTAGTATCCCTAATACTGATTTGTTCATTTTTTTTTTATTTTGCTTGTTGAAATATATCTACTATAGCAGTTTTGTAAAAAATGAATGAAAAGTAATCCACAAATAAACATCCATTAATTTATCTAATCAAATTGTTTTATAATTATTATTAGTGCTAATAAAACATTCAGTATTGTATTTGTGAATTCGATGTCAACATTTCGAAATATATATCAGGCAAACAGAACGACGCTCGTATCATTGAAAAGTTCTGCTATTTTTTTTTTTTTTGGAGGGGGGTATCTTTTGTTTTTGTTGTTGTAGTAGTTTTTGTATTTATTTTTATGGAAATCGTTCCTTGCTCTAATGGAGAATTAGTTGAACCGAGTAAGTATATTTATTCCTTCAAATTTCTTCTTAAAAGCAAACATCAATTTCTAGTAGCGAAGCTATTAGTGCGGATGTTTTCGTTTTTCCTTGTGTTGTTCTTTTTATTCTCAGATTCCTGAAGTTTAATGAGCTAGCAAAGCTAGTAGGTTCTCGCTCCCGCTGCTAGCGAAGTCGTAGGAGGCGTTTTTAAGGCAAAAAAGTATGCCCAGTGCCTTCTTCAGATGCCGGAAGCATTGCTTGCCCGATTTAATCCATTTTTTATAGTTACTCGTAAAGAACAAAATTCATTATGTCCAATGTGCTAGAGAAACTTCTAAAGTCCGTCTGCTACAGAAGCTATAATTTTGTTTTTTAAAAATTGCTCAGTGACTTTTTTATATACCGAAGGTATTTTTAGTTATGTGAGAACATGATGTTGCTTTGGTTAGGGAGTTTTGAAGCTCGAAATCTCGTGGAACTGAATAAAGCATAAATGGCAATTTTCATCATCATTTAATCGCATGTATTTCTTTACCTGCTTTTATCAGTATTACATTATTATGTATGCTTCGAAAGCAGATGCGTCTTTAAAAGGCTGACGTAGAACTATGACATCATAGCTTTTATTTCATCTCAAAATAGGTCAAGCCTCAAAACTTTGTTTGCCAACTAGAAAAATTGAAAATGAAAGTTTAAAAAAATTATATTATATATATAATGGATTTCGAATCCTGTCGGCTAAATAATATGTAACATTATTTTGATTGGAGCAGAGTGCAGGCTTGAAGACATAGACGAGACGTTGTATTTTTAATTTCGTTTTATTCTCTCTTTATTATCCATCGCGGGAAAGCAATTTATTTACAAGCAGACGCAGCGCGCCACAAAAGCAGAAGTATGAAAAAAGAGAAGGACCGAAACAAATGATCACTAGGCTTAAATAACATGGGATTTCCGGCCACGTGCCGATGGAATACATATGATGATCTTTGAAAAGGACAACGAAGTATCGCTTTCATTTGATACGTAATACTGATGGCGCATTATTTTTACAAAGGTATTAATTAAATCAAAAGTGGAATTGGATCACGAAATAAGAGAATATTTTTAGAATGAAGTTACTATGAGCTAAATTAAGATAAATCTTGGAAATTAATTAAATTGAAATTAGAATTAAAATATTACACATATATATATATTGCAGTTTTTTATTAATAAATCGGCGTCAAATTATTTTGAATCCCTTTTAGATTCAGCTGATTTGTATTTACTATTTAACCCTTTAAAAGAACATTTATTTCTAATCAAGGTATTTTAAAATATTTATAGGATTGAGATTAGCTTAATAAATAATTAGCTAAAAATAGTTTATTAGATACATTAAGTTGATTTATTAATCAGTTTAATAATTAACAACTCAAAACGCATCATTTTGTGTATGAGATAAGAAACTGAAGCATCCAGAATCTTGTCATACCGAAAAATTTCTAAGAAAACTTATGCCAGCCTACATAACTTAATTCAAATATTGATGAATTCTTTGAGAAGCATGGGTCCCATGGTCCTAGAAAAGATTAATTTGGTGAGCTATGTGTAAGTGACTCGCTAGTTAATAACGAGACGTACAAAATACTATATAATGAAACTTAACTGCGTAACCGAAGGCAGGAATAGTTTCGTACTTGGTACAACTGTGTCTAATATCTTCATTCAGTTTTGTTCCTTTGTCATCTTTTATTACTATAAATGAATAATTCACCTAAAATTTATCACTTTTTTTTCTAGTACCACAGACAAAAGAATTCTTCCCGGTTGGAACAATTGCGAAATGGGGAGTCCAACAGTAAAGGTAAGAAACTTGCTTGTCATTATTTAGAAAACTAGGGTCTTTTTTTCTGTTCTAGCTCTGTTCATTTACGCAAATTTTGTCTTGTTTTTCTATAACTACACGACTACACTGCTATTTTTTTTATCTTTTAAAAGAATCTGGAGGTTCTCCGATTGTTTGAAAACCATCTCTGATGGTGAATCCAGGCGTTTTAGTCCTAAAATCACTTGTGGAATTTTTGTGTTCCCTTATTCAACTACACGATAAGTGTCAAAAAAATTACCAAACTGTTTATTACAGTAAAACGACAAGGCAATCAAAGATGCGCATTCGTTACATGAACAAATGGCGAATGCTAAATTAAAATTACAAGGATAACCAAGGACGACAGTTTTGAAATACAGTGGCTCCCAAAAGTGTTCGTACACTAAAGAAATTTGCAGAAATTATGTTCTATACTTCTTAATAAAGCATTTTATTAGTTGGTTTTTTTTAATTAGCATCTTTAAATAGTTCTTAATAAAACTGAACAAATATTTTTATAAAAAATCAAGTATTATTGTTCTAAAAAATAAATAAATAAAAAATGTCACAAAATTAGAACACAAGTCTTCGTACATCCAAACATTATTTATTTAAATTCATCATAAAATCTTTTGCGGCTTATTTTTCTTCTAATTGAAAAATACACTAAAATCGTTTGATTTCAGTATTTAATATCACAATTATTTATTCTATTTATTTTATTCTTAGATATGACGTGCGTTCATAAAGAAACGAGTTTAGACGTACTAAAATTAATTATTTTTCATTTTAAAACTGGAAAATCAATTAGAGGCATTGTAACTATAATTAATCTACCTCATTCAACAGTGCAAAGCATAATAAAACGTTAGAGAGGGAAAAAGGATTGCAAACAAGCCTCGTAATGGTCGCCCTCAAATTCTGTCAGCTAGAAGTCAAAGAAATATTGTGAGTAAATTTCTAAAAAATCCACGTCTGAGTGCAATAAAGTTTACTTCACAATATAATGAATCAAATGGAACTTCTATTTCCTGTAAAACTATTCGTAGAATTCTTCGGAATGCTGGTATACATGGCCGCTCTGCACGAAGAAAATTCTTTGTAAGTCAGAAGAGCAGAATTGCTAGGCTTAAATTTGCCAAATCTATGATAAACCAGCCAGAGAGCTATTGGAATCGTGCCTTATTTGCAGAAGAAAGTAAGTTTAACATCTTTGGGTCGGATGGGAGAACCATTGTATGGAGAAAGAAAAAAAACAAAGAACTTAATCCCAAGAATTTAGTTAGAACAGTAAAACATGGCGGTGGAGGTGTCATGGTTTGGGGGTGTATGTCTGCGGCTGGAGTAGGCAACTTAGTATTCATTGATGGTATAATGGATCATAGAGTTTATATAAATATTCTCAATAATAATTTAAAAGTGTCAGCACAAAAATTGGGCATTTTAAACAACTTTGTGTATTACCAAGACAACGATCCTAAGCACACGGCCATGAATGTTCGTCTTTTTTGCCTCTATCATTGCCCTCAAACCCTTAAAACACCAGCTCAATCACCGGATTTAAACCCTATAGAACATATTTGGAAAGAATTAGAGGTGCGAATAAGAAGTCACGACATTAAATCGAAAATTCAACTGAAAGCAGTAATGATCGAAGAATGGAACAAGATCGGTGCAGAAGTAACCGACCATTTAGTTAAATCTATGCCCAAACGTTTAAAAGCTGTTATAAAGAATAAAGGATATCCTACTAAATACTAAACATTTATAAAAATTTAGAAAATTTCATATTTAGTGATGTTTTTTTAAAGTGTATGATCACTTTTGTGTCCTATTTTTGTGCAATTTTATTTACTGTCATTTTTAAAAAAATAATGTGCATCGTAATTAAAATTTATTCTTCACTGCTTTATTAAGAACTGTAAAAATATGCTATGAAAAAATTTTCATGTAAAAATAAGAATATATAATGGTAAATAATGAGGTTTTTAATTAATTCTTGTTGGTGTACGAACACTTTTGAGAGCCACTGTAGTTGTCAAATCTGTTTGGTAAATATCATAATCTAAATCTATTAATATACGTTTAACAAACGATTCTTTATCAGACATTTTATAACTGCTGCTATTTTTATTTCAGTTAAAATATTATTAAAAGATAAAAGCAAACGATTTTTTCTTTGATAAACATATTTTATTAATATTATTTCGTTTATTTTTTGTATAATAGCTGATGATCAATTGTAAAACTTTTGAAACGTGGCAATGGTTTGGAACATATGCTGTTAAGTTGAAAGAATAAACAAACCGATGGAATTCTAAAATACTTGGAGTATTATTTTAGTTTTTAAGAATTTAAGATGCTCTGCAAACTATAGTTTGAAGCTTTAAAAAACGGGTAGTTTTCTAGAAAGCATGCAAAACCAATTTGATATAAATAAACTTTTAGAAAATGGGAATGAATCATCCCTCGGAGTAATTTTTTTCAAAACGTTAATTTTTTTAAATTTAAAATGATCTTGATGTAATTGGGCAATAAATTTCAAAAATATGATAAAAAAATTTTACATCATATTACCATAAAAAAATTCTAAAATATCAATGTAATTGTCCCATTTTTTCCCCTAATTTTTGTATAATTTTAAGAATATTCTTATTGAAAATTTGTAAAATTACTTTTCTTTGCATTGAAATTTAAAATACTTGCATCAATACAAATACTTACAAAAGAAATAAGTAATACTAATATATTTAATTATATTACTAAAACAAATACATGTATACAAATGAGTTTACTTAATTTAGTTTAGTGTGTCGTTTATATTTAGATATATTTTTACTCTTCCATTTTTTGACTAGTAAAAAAAAGCAGAAATTTTATTAAATTTTTCATTTTTTGATGAAGGCCTCGAAGATATTAAGTATAAATAAAAGAAGCTTCACTATTTCGAGGTATCGACGGTTATCACAAGTAATTTTTAATTAATTTCTATAAAAACAAAATTCCATATGTTAACTGTGGGAGGCCTAGGAAAATTCCGTAAAAATAATAGTAGAATTTTAAAATATCAAGCGTTACAGACGCAGTGTCTTGCATACAAATTAAATCAGCATATTCAAATTGTTGCACCTGGTCCAAGAACCCTAATGTTTAGTAAATTTTTTCTATGTTTCATATTGGTATATCATTCATTTCTGCATGCATCGCATGCTTTTTTCATTACTGGATAATTAATGAAATTTTGCACAATCTGTCTTCCGGGCATTCCTATGGGATTATTGATCCGGTTTTTTAATGACTTCATCAAAATGTATCTGCGGTTTTTGTTATTTAAACATGCCTGAAAATCTGTTTCCCAAAAGCTTCTGCAGTCTTCAATCAAATTTTGGCTTCAATATCCGTTCATTAGTTTTGCCTGAAAACTGCTTGCAGATCCCTCCAAACAGGGAAAAATATATGGCCATCTTAATATTCAGAAATATAGTCTGGAATCAGAATAATAGTTTTATTATTCTTTTCATCAGCATTTATTCATAAAGCAAACACGCTGGCGATAAAATAAACCGCACTATTTTAATAATGAAATCAACTGTATATTAACTGATAAAACACTGTTATTTAACTGATGATACACGAAAATGGATATAGGGCTGATAACTTGCAGTTGGATATTTGATGATGCTAGAAATTGCATCTTCAGTTTTAACTCCATTCAAAACATTCCGGTATACAATGAACTCAATAAATACAAGACTGGTATCTTAAATGTCTATCACAATTTGAAAATACAGTGTTAAAGGAACAATGAATATCTATTTAGGCCCAAGAATAAATCCAAAATGAAATTTTATCCATATAACAAACGAACAAGTTGATCACCAGAAGTGGCTTGTAAACTATAAAACATCCATGGATGTTGTGATGGAATAAACATAGGGAAAAATTATAATTCTATCTGCAAACTGATTAGAAACCCTACAAATCATCGTGGATAGGGAAATGAAATCCCTAATACCTTGTGAGTAAAGTCTGTGCACCGCTTTGAGAAGGAAAAATATATCTATTGGTAAGACCTATACACCCTCCCCCTCCTAAAGCAAGAAAAGGTCAAATTTTCAATACAAAAATTCAATGTATATATGAATTTACATTTAAAATTGGATTCTTGACTATTCTGATTTTACAACAATCCAAGCAAATTATGATGTGACTTATTTCTGCGATTCCAGATTATGAAGTCGTTCAGCTGCGAATCCTATCCAAGAGGAGCGCTGATGACAAGGATGTGATTAGGGTCCACTTCTCTGCCTTCGGAAAGAATATCCACCTCCGCCTCCAAAAGAATGATGATTTCAACGATAAACTGGAGGCCTTGAGAGTCTACGAAGCAACAATGAGCAATGGCGATATTAAACTCGAAGAAATAGTTTTGAAGGTAAATAGAGAATATTTTTATACTTGCATAGATCATATTTTGCAATATGCTATATCACTTATTTATTAAAAAGAAATAGCAGAAAGCAGAATAAATGAGAACATACATCAAAAACGATCAGAAACAAAGACAATGTTTTTAGACAAATCTTTTTAGAAAGTTTACTCTTTGCAGATGGTTCCCAGAACATCAATTACACATAATTTCTACATAGGCTCTCCATTCTTGTTAAGATATATATACACAGGATGTTTTAAATTTCTAAGTAACTTGTTAATAAGTGATAGAAGACAATTAGTATCGCTCAAATTCATAAAAATTGAAGTACATATACATAACTCAAAAGATTATATACAATTAAATATATTCTCTCTGAATGCTCTAAGAAATGGCAAAAGTAATAATCATTCTTTACTGTTGAAATTTTTTGATCTCCTTTATACTTTAAAAAATTCCAAAATCTACTACTGTTCGAATTCCAGGAAATGAGAACACGTATAAAACAGCGAAAATTTCAAATACAGCTCGAGAAACGCTTGTTCCTATGGCTGATACTTTGAGGCTTTTCAAATTTTCTCAGCAACGAATATAGAAAAGAATTGTGGATAAGCAGGCAAATAATAAACTTTACAAACGTCTGCCTGCAAACACTTTGATAATATTAACTATCAGGATACATGACGTCATTTTGATAAGACTTAAAGTTGGACACACCTATTTAAATCACCGTCATCTTTCATGTTCTGATCCAACTCCTATATGTAGCATGTGAAGTGCATTTTAAGCATTACACATCTTTTATTTTACACAAAGACAAGGTCACATCGGTGCACATATTGTTGATTTGAGATCATTGAAGGCAATTTTAATGCCATCTTTCTTAAATGAAATACCACTTTTTAAAGTGATCTAGTTTCATCAGTTCATTTTTAAAAAAATTGTGATCTGAAAAATAACGAACGTTTAGTGCGATATGGCCAAACTCTAAACTGTTAAACTAAACTAAATTAAATCAATTTGTCTATATATTTGTGTTTGTGCCTATCTCTCTTTATATATGTTCTCAAATCGCTCTTTAATATTTCATAAGTTCTCAGTAGACATTGTATAGTGATAGTTCTATTACCTCTTCACTAACTTAAATTTTTAAGCATCTTGCCTCACGTATAACACTTTGTTCACACTACTTTGTAAACGCGCTAACTGTAGTAATTTTGGTTAATTTTGTTAATCTGCAAGAAATGTGCCTGTTAAAGTTGAATACTTCGGGAGAGCTCATTGATGGATTATTTAACTTAAAAAGACAAACTGTGGGATGTTGAAATTTTCATTTTCCTATTAGTCCATAATTATCAAGATAGAAAACATATAGGAAAATAATTTCCTCATCACAACCACGTTGAAGTTTCGCTCACATTACCCACTTCCAGTGAAATCAAAATAACGATCATCAGGGCAGCACAGAAGCAGAAACTGTGGTTAATCCTAAATCCTAATGTTCATTACCGCCCACGATATAACTCCTCCCGTAGAAAGTACTCTCTCGTCATGGAAATGAATGTAACTACCCTACACCCTTAAAATACCAAAATAAGAAATGAAAATCATCACCGTACCGGAAGCTTCTCATCCCCATATCCTAGGTCGGAAGTGTGTCCATAACGACCAAACAACTTTTGTATTAGGAACCGATAACACTACTAGAAAATAAAAACTTCGCAATATTATTTTTAAGTTTTGTTCGTCGTAGATATGACGATTTCATGAAAGTCTCGATTCCAAAAGTGAGGATTGTGCGTTTAGGACATCCAAATATTCATCATACATACACGCATTTAATCTAAGCAAAAAGGAATCTATCTTCCGGCTTGTTGACATGAATATTTTTACAGATGCTTGTTTATATATCAAAGAGTAAACCTCAGAAAAATTAGTTTCCAAAGTTTTATAAAAAGTATTTTTATTATGGCTTAACATGATTTGTAAATACATCCAGAAATTTACTTCGCTACGTCATGGGTGTTTGCGACTCGTATCAACAAGGAAGTTTAGCTTTACTCAAGTGCATCCGAGAGTAAGTTGTAGATGTTATTATGGTCCATTAAGTCAGAATCCTGGCACTGTGAACTAAAAACCCATTCAACCATTTCAACACCTTCATTTACCGATATTTATAGTAAATTTCCAAATAAATGCAGATTGGATAACGAGTCAACCCCTTGATGTTGCCTCTAAAATGTTTTGTTTGAACAATTTTTATTTTTATGTCAATCCAGTTGCTTAATAAAAAGTAAATTTCTAGTCATTCAAATTTATTAGTTTCTTTTAAAAAAAATGCTTTTTTTTTTAATATTTTTGATAGGATATTTTTTATTTCATTAAAAATGTTTAGCATGATTTTCTTTTTTTTTAGAAAATCGAATGTATATTTCATTAATACATTCAAATGCGCAAACATTCATATATAAACAAATTATATACAAAAAAAGGTTTCTAATTAATGAGGCATTTAAAATTTATTTAAAGAATTTTAATATCTTTTAAATTATATTTTAATCCACAATATTTCTTCAGCAAAATAAATTGCCCCAGCAGCTGGTTACTGAATAAAATTTAAAAAATTCAGAAAAATCTTAGTAAATCAAGTTGCAATTTTGCTTTGAATAGGCACGGAATGAAAAAAAAAAAATTGCAGCTCTTGAAAAACCTGAAATCAATTTTTTATTTATTTATTTTGCTTACTGATAGATAACAAGCATTCTTTGATAAAGCAGATTCCTTTTTTTGCTTTGGAGGCCAAGATGGCGCTGCGCACAAATTGACTCGTTAATGATCACGTGCTTAAGATATTCTTTTTAACTGTGTTCCGTACAAACTTATCCAATCGGTTACTTCGTAGCAATTTTGTCGAATGATAACGGAACGCTTCGACCGAGGGCGCTGTCCTACATGTTATTTATTTTTCAATCTTTTCAAGAATCGGTATTAAGTTTTAAACGCCTTAAGTAATATTTTACTGATGTGGAATTGCTTACTAATGTTATTTGCATCAAGAAATGCGACTCGTAATTTCTGGAGAGTGCGATTTTGTAACTTCAGTCTGCTCTAATTTTATTTCATAAACAGTTGTCATCATAACGATAATTTAAAAAATACGGAATCCTTGAAAAATAATAAAGAAATTTCGCAAGTTTTCATTGACGACTTATATAAACGGTAATTTTTTTTAAATAAATTCTGTAAGAAGGTTGAGGCGATTCATGGAGCCATGATTCATTCATCTTGTTTTTAAAACTCGACTTTTTTTTGCGAAATTTGTCTAGAAATTCTGAAAAAAAAGCAGGTATCAAAATTTTTTACAGAATTATACTATCCAAAAATTCATTATCTAGAAATGAAATTTCCGTCTAAGGATCTGTCGTATTGAGTACCAACAGAGTCGCACGTATTCACTAAAATCCTTATTTTAAAACATTAATTTATAAAAAAAAAAAGGCAAGAAAATACAATATTAAAATTTATTTAGAAGTGACGTAATTTATTTATTTTTTGAAAGAACGCTTGTACTCATCCTTTTACCAATACAGAAGATACAAATTGTAAAAATTTGAAAAATCGAACTTGAAATTATTTTCAAATCTTTTTCTTTGCTGCCACTAGATGGCAGAAGGTGCAAAATGAATTGGCATTTAAAAAATGCGTTAAGATAAATAATAAGCACTCCTGCGATCGCGCAGACTTTGTCTAGTGGTTACTTCGTACTTTTTCGAACTCGGATGAAGTCAGAGCAACCACGGATGCTGTCCTGTGCATTTTTTTTTTAAATTTTAAACCATCAAAAATATTATTCTTGATTTCATTCTTGCTAGTTTCTTGTGCAATATTATTTGAAATTATCGAATTTATCCATTAGTTAGAGCTGTAGAGAGAAAATTAGAACGCGGGTTTAAAACTGCTCCTTTTTTTTTTCTTTTGGAGGGAGATACGATATCGTATTTTTAAATAATAAAATGCATATATTAAATGATAAATCGAATTCCAGATATATCATTTAGCTGTTTTTTGTTTAAAAAATCTATTGGTAAATAAAATAAAATCCAAATTCAAAACAAGGCATTTTATCTGAATAATTTTTATTTAATTAAATCATTTTAAGAAAATTTTACAGCAGAAGAACAGCATGTGCAATTGACTATTTTTTACTGCTGAACTGTGCAGAGTCGACAGATTTGTTTCTAAATTATGTCACCAGCTAACTCTTCAAACACCACAGTCCCTTGGAGGTGCAAGTTACTCCCATTGAATCATCTCATTCCGTGAATATATTTTATTTTTTCAAGGCGGTGTGACCTCCACTCCACATGTGGTCAGTTCTGAAAACCGATTCTGCCAAGATTTGATATTTTTTTTATCTCGAATCACGCTACTTCAACGTTTAAAGTCCAAACTGAATTATTTTCCCAAGAATCGAGCTTGCTGCGCCTTTCATTGCCAGTTACTCCGATTGGTATTATCTGTAAAATCGTATGTCTCCTGAGTACTTCCTTTTGCATAAGTGGTGTAGTGTTTGACTTGCTTTCTCTATCTTTCACAAAATTGCCAAATTAG
>JAPMOR010006838.1:0-18433 GCA_026543865.1 Argiope aurantia
GACTCTGGCTCGGATTACTGACTTGACTTCGCTGCTCTCGAATTCGGACTACTGGCTTCGTCGTCTCCCAACTCGGACTTGACTCTCTGGCAGCCGCAGCCCCTTTTATAGGTCTCAGGAGGCGGGGCTAGAAGCCTCTCAACCAATCAGGAACGTTCGAGGCGTATCTCGGTTCCTACTGGACGGATCGGGAAAATTCTCGAAGTTTCGGGTATTATCTATTTTGGCGCCAAAGCCGCCAAGTTTGTCGCCAAATGGTCGCCAAGCTCTGGGACCTCTGACGCGCTAGTCCCATTCAGATGACTGTAAAACTTTCTTTCTATTGATGGAACAAACTATGTTGGGAAGCCGAATTGCAGGTTTGTAACAATATGTATGCTTCTGAATTCATTTTTTAAGGCACCGATGCGACAGATTCAATGTGATTATCCAAAAGAAATCCCATTTCAAATTTATCAACCAACTGACATTTTGAGAAAGGTTTTTTTCTCTTCACAAATCTGGCCAATAATATTTCCAGCCATTAGGTCTATCTGTGTTTCATTTCTTTGCATCAGATGAAATAATCAGATAATTAAAGCTATAGATTATCTGATTATTTTATCCTATTCTAGCCTAAACCGTCTCTTATCCAGTAAAATCTATGATTTTTGTTTGTCGGCAAAAGAGATTTATGCATCTATATAAAAAATATTCTCAGACAAATTAATCATATGGTCGATAGTTTTCTTAAAAACCTTTAGTATAAATTTATACTCAAATATTTTCTATTTGTTTCTTACATCAAATCTCTACTTTCATAAGTAAGGTTTTAAGTAAGAACCCCTCATTTTTTACCCCCACATTCATTATTTTATCTCCCTCCTCATAATTATTCTCCCTCTGTAACTTATGATCCAAATGTTTATGGCAATCTCTAAGCTCGAAACTCGGAAGCATGTAAATGGCATACTATCGACCATAAAGATGTAATAGAACTAAAAAAGAATAGCAGTTATCAATTGGAACAGGATTTATTTTAATAAGTGAAAAATTCAAACATTTGAGTGAGTTCGCAAAAGACAGATTATCATGTCCTTCAGCTGGAAATTAGAACCTGGAAAGATTGTTCGACTTAAGTAGTTAATGTCTGTAAAAAGTGAATCGTTGGCAACGAAAAGAGCACTAAGCGCGAACGTGTTGGATATCTTTATTCCAACAAGGACAACGCACCACTTTTCACTTCTGATAAGGCAAAAGAAACTATCATTCTAAAACTGGAATATCTCCTGATTTTAAATCAAATCAAATTCGAAATTTCAGATTTATATCTCTTGATATGCACTGGTACATTTTATCGATGTCTCAATACAGTCGTCGCTTACGCTTACAGGAGGCTCGTGAGCAAAGTCAGTAGATCACCTGAACGAATGAAAATCCCCTCCTGGTCAAATGCGATCTAATTTCTTTTAAATCACGTCAATGGCACATTCTACATTCCTTCGATTGGCCGGAAACTAGGTATTACACAACAGGTGCTGGTGGTGTTTTAAGTATGGTGTAAGATTCCATGATCATCTCTAGGATCTTTATTTATCACACCTATATGTATGAAGTTTTAGATTGTCTGAATGACATTGCGAATTAATAAGTTTTGTCTACTTTCTCAAGTAGTGAATATCTCTATTAGAACGATAACTCTTGAGCGCAACAAGGTCGAATTCGTGTTTATATGGTTTCAACAATATCATTCAGGGTTCCAATTATTGTCCTGAATAGAGAATTCCCCAGATTTTAATCCAAATAAACTTTTATGAGATCTCATTGAGCAACTTTTGTGGGGACATGATACACCTTCGTGTATTTTACGAGAAATGACGAACATGTGATGGATATTTGGTACGCCTAACCTCCAAACAACACCAAAGATTAGGGGATTTTCTATCTGAGATTATTGAAGCTACAATACTAGTGAAATGTGGACAAGCATGGTATTAATTAAGTGGTTTTAATATTTTGGAGATTTACCACATTTATGTCTGTTTAATTCGAAACAGATTCTTCCTTCTGGTTTAATGACACTTATAAAATAGGTTTGTTTTACTCTGTTATCTAAATTGATTTGACATGAACAATTAGTTAAAAAATAAATAAATAAAATATTTTAATGCTCTAGGAGTTAAGGCGGAATCAATGGTTTTCCCCTGCGGTCGTATATTAAATCGAAATAAAAGACATCATGAGAAACAGATGAACAAGTAAATGGTAGAAAATAATAATGATAGTTTGAGATTTTTTGGTGTCAGCCCAGATAGGAGCCATTCTGTGGTCGGAATCTTACAGGCTGCATTTTAAATTTCAACGAGCGGCAATGTTTTAGAGACTGTAATAGATTTCCCTCGTCATAATTGCGATTATAAGTTGTGACTAGAAAATAGATTAATATTCATTAAGTCGTATTACTCGAAAGAAAAATCGGTAAATGACACACAATAAGTTAACAAATAATATTTTCAAATAATACAAGGAGTATTGTAGCTCAAAAGTTCCAATGGATTATTGTTATATACAGGGTTATTCAAAAAAACGGAGAAATATTTATTTCTAGCGAAAGACGGTATACCGATACACAAGGTACACCAAATAAAAGATAGAAGTTTTATTTTGTACTTTTGAACAACCGTAAAAGTGACATTGTTATTCGTCTATAATAAAGGGCCATGTCTCAGGAAAAACTATTTTGTGTACTACAGTAAGATGATTTTGTTGTAGGTTACATGCTAAGAAAAAAGACGTTTGTCATTCTCGCATGTAAGATAAAAATGATGAGCATATTCGTACTATTTTCAGATGTAGTCTAAAGGAACATCTACGGGGTATATAAAGGACAGACAGCGTGTATATTCTGTCTATGCTTGCTGCTTTGAAATCTGCGAAATCAAATTATTTCAACAAAGAATTTAGTAATTAGGGATCAGTTACTTCATGTGTGGCAAGAAACTGACTACCGTTTTAATATTTGTTGAGTAACAAACGGTAGTCATGTTGAATACCTCAAATAAAAAATTATAATTTTCCTATATCCAACTATATATCCTATACGACTCTAACTATTTTTTTCTTTAGAAATATATATTTTAAATCTGCTCCTTTGTTTTGTATAACCATGTCACATTTACTTTAAATGTATAGGATCAAGTTAAAAAATTTTAAATAGAGTTAATATACATATGTAATAATAGTGTTTCTTTATATATAAGCAATAATAGTGTTTTTGTACATATGTAATAATAGTGTTTTTTTATACATATGTAATTGTTTCATTTCCACAACAAAATATTTGCATATATATTTTTCTTATGTTTCATTAATTTTTTATGATAAGCATAAAGATTGAAGTTTCTACATTCTAACTTTGAATAGATAAATAATCTCGACATTTTGATAGCATTTGATTTTTACTCCCATTATATAAATTTTTCCAATGCCAAACACTTCAGCATTTTCTAATTTATATATTTTAGATGATCTCGTAGATTTGCTAGTAGGTAAGTGTCCATTATTTTTATTCGTCTAAATATCTTATTCGTCTTTATTTCAAATTTAATCAGTTGTTTTATAACCAAATTAAAGCATTAATTACTCAAATTAATGTATTTTAGTATCAGTCAAATTAACAATTATTTCTTTTCTCAAACAATTCTCATATTTAGAAAAAACTAAAATTTCTTCATTATTTTTTAATTTGTACAAACTAAATAAAAGTTTTCATTTCAAACATTTCATTTATTTTTATAACATAATAGAAAACATATATATATATATATAGTGGTGGCCAAAATTGTGAACACTTTTGAAAATTTTTATGCTTTCTAACTTTGTATGCTTATATAAAATGTAACGTTTCACAAAATTCAAACTCTTATATATCATTTTAAAGAGAATTTAATGCTGATTTCAATGCAAAAAGCAAAATTCAAATATTTACAAAGCAAAAAAGTTAAGAGGCAATAATTATTAAGATATATTAGATGTTGATGACTGCAGTGAGTATCAATACTTAGTAGGGTAGCCTTTATTTTTTATTACAGCTTCACACTAATGTTTCATTGGGCTGATGAGAGAGTTTTAAGCTTTTCGTTTGTTACTGTATGATGCCAAGAAACAATTATAGCCTCATATTTTATTCTCTTTTATTTGATGAAGGCTTCATATGTACAAGAGTTTTCAAACGGTGCAATAAGTCCTCAATAGATTTGAGGTCAGGTTTGTTTCCTGGCCATAATAACAATTCGGTGCTCTTTGTACTGAACCACACTTTCGATATTTTTGCTGTGTAGCAAGGAGCTGAACCCTGTTGAAAAATAAAGGATGTGTTGTTGGGAAACAGATCGCTGATGGAAGGTGTAGGTTTTGGCTCTTAGAATAGTGTCAATGTATTTTCTTGCATTTAATGTCCCATCGATAACATGAAAAAGACCAATACTGTCTGCTGACATGCATGACCAAATCATAAAATTAACTTGAATTCTTCATAGTTGCCTTAATGCAGTCAGGATGTAGCTTTTCGCCTATTCTATGTCTTACACATTTTTGCAATCACTGTCGAATAACAATATTTTTATTTTCTCACTTAGGATAACTTGTGATCATCGATCATCTGTCCATTAAATGTGTTCCTTTGCCCACTGTAATCTTTTTATACGCTGCTGTAAATTGAGATTAGGATTTTTTCGTTGAATTCTATCTCTTAGTCCAACATCTAATAATCTTCTCTTGATTGTTCTTGAACTGACATAAATGCCAGCATAGTTCAATTTACTTCTTATGGCCATTGACGGCATTCTTCTATCTTGGAGACATAGTCTTTTTATTTTTCTGTCATCAACAGGTGTGGTGCACCTTTTTCAGCCATTTCCTGCTTTGTTTTTCATTGAATTTGTCTCCTTATATCGTAAACAAAACTTTCGGACTCCGAATGGTATTACTGAACCATCCACCTGTCTTGCAATTTCAACATAGGAAAGAAAGCATTCATGTAACATAATAATCTTAGATCTCTTTCTGAGTGTCCACTCTATTCTTTTATTTGATATCATTGTATTTGACAAAATATTAGAAATGTATACAAAAATTCCAAATGTATATTAAAAAGTTTAACAAAATTTCCAACGCAATTTGATTACATAAAAAATAGTCTTCCTTCTACAGAAAAAGCACAATAATGACTTGTTCCAACTTTAAATATTATTTTAGCTTCTGCTGGCAGTTATTAATATTTGATTCACAGAACAAGAACATTGATTTGTCAGGGAAGTTAGAAATTACAATCTTCTTCATCACTGTCTTTGTTATTCATATTAAAATAAGAATTTTTTGTATTGAAAGTATTTGAATTTTGCTTTTTGAGTTGAAATCAGCATAAAATTCTCTTTAAAATAATATTAAGAATTTGCATTTCGTGAAACATAACATTTTCTATAAGCATACAAAGTTAGAAAACATAAAGATTTTCAAGTGTCCACAATTTTGGCCACCACTGTATATCAGATCTTTCACAAACAATAATGTAAATAAAAAAAAATGTATTCTAAAAATAAAAGACGAATTGAACTTCTTTTCCAAAATTCTATAGCTTATATAATCTAAGGATTGATCCGTTCGGTATAATATCACTTTCAACTACTTGCATTTAATTTTAACGACAAAGAGAATACCAAAAAGTTATTAGCACTTGAAAAGAATTGTGATTGTTAAAGCAATTAAGAATGTTTTTAAAAACATATTTAAAAACAATTCGAAAATTTATTGAAATTAAAAAAGCAGAAGCAAAGTTAATATCACAGGAAAGCTATTTTTTTTTTTATTTTAAAGTGGAGAAAACTAGTTTTGTGGAATAATATGCTTTAAAATTATTAAGGAAAACATTTAAAATTTTGGTTAATATTATTTATCTAAAAAGGTAATTAAAAGTTTTAAAGCCGTATTTTTACGAGACATTTACAACTTAAAAAGAAACTACGTGCCAAATTTGGCAGACTTATATCCAATAGACGTTTCTGAATATCATTTTGACTGCTTTTTTTAAGTATGTCATCTTGTAAGGATAATTATATAGTTTATAGATAATAGCCTATATAGTTTATAGCCTATAAAGGCTATATGTTTGGAAGTTTTAAAACCTTCAATTAATTAAATTTTATCCAAAATACCTGCTACATATTGCAACACTATGTGAAATTTTCAATTTCTTGTCACTTTTGTGACATAAAACTGCAGAAAGCGTAACTGCATACGCTGCACGGCTGCCATGTTTACTGAAATCTGAAATTTTGTTCTTAAAGTATGTTTGGCATGCGATACTTTCGGACTAATGTGCCAAAAAATAAATAGTACGGGAAATAAATTCGTAAATGTTAAGATAGTATTAATGTAAAATTGACAAATAGAAGAAATTATTTTGTTTTTTACTAATTGGCCACCATAAGAATAATTCCAAAAACATCATGAATTGCTTTAGCTATTCTGGCTTAAGAATATAGTACGATTTTGTCACTCATTTCTCAAAACATTTCCTAATCTTTAAATCTTAGCCAAGTTATATCTAATACTAAATTTTACAAGTCATCGCCAGTTTCAAGTTCAACTACATTGAACTATAAAAATTATAAAATGAATCGAAAAAATAAAAAAACGAACTTTTTTACTGATAGTAGCCATCTCAAAGCTTGGCGAAACTTTTGCAAATATGGCGACTGGAACATATTATATTTTTAAGTCAAACCAGAGTTAATTCAATGAATATATGCAGTTTAGAAGCATGAGGAGTATTCTTTCATTGCATAGCAGTCATCCAGAATCTGAACTATGAAATAGTGTTTATGCAAAAAATTGATAAATGGAAGAAATTATTTCAAGGTACATTGGCCCTTGTAGAGTTTTATCTAGTAGCCCAAATTCCAAATAAGTGTTAAGCTAATCAATAAATATTCATCTTATTACCTACTTCTTCAGACAAAATGCACTCTTATCTCGGAGCTCAGATTTTTGATGAAGGGTATGTGTAAACATGTTGCCAGATTGGATAATTTCACTACTACTTCGTTAAAAGTCTCAGCGAATTTCTCAATTCCATATACTTGTTAGTTAATTAATCATTAAAAGTCCTTGATTGTTTAACACTTCATTCTGCATAAGCCGTTAAAAGATTGCTCATGTATAATTTATAAATTACTAGCTGCCTTTGGTGACCAGCCGGTTCGCCAGTATTACCGCTCTCTACAATTTTCAATTAAATATTTTAAGTAACTGGTCTCTTAATAGATTCTCAAACAAAACATTTTTAATCTTCAAATTTTGATAGTCATACCAAACTTATACTGTTGTTTAGATCGTTTCGTTCAATTTACTATATATATTTTACTAATTTGTTGACATTTCCGGTAAAACTTCAACTTTAATTTAAACTTGAAATGATGAAATTGCAATTAATATAAAGATATTTTTTAATAAAACCAAGTTTTTTATTTTATTTATCATCTTTATTGTTATTTATTTATTTATTATTATTATTGAATATGAGTATTGCAAACATAATCGCTCGGTATTTAAGTCTTATATAAACTAAAAAATATTTTTCAGAATTTATGTAATATCTCAAAGAATAAATTTAAAATATTTATTCTTTTTATTTAAAATATTAGCTTTTCAAGAACATTTGGTTAATCGTAATTTCCACAGCAGAAGCTTTATGTGAAATCAAAAATTCGTTATTTATTAGATAATTTATTGAATCAAGTTATATAAAATATAATCATTTTCCATTTAGACCATTTTAGCAGATCTGACCATTTTAGCAGATCTAAAGGTTTACAAATTAACTGTGTGGCCCTGATTTGAATGGATATCCTGTTCATATTAAACAAAACTCGCCTTAAAATAAAACTGATTTATTGGATTAATAATATAGAGAGTGTAAAAGATCATAAAATAATTTTTCTTGAATTTATTTTTTAGAAAAATAATATTTCTTATTTATTTGATTTCCTTCAAACACGTGCCGAAAATTATATTTTTGCAGATTTCATTTTCAAAAAGATTCAATTTATTTTTAATTAGAGCTTTAATCAATGTGATGGCAACACTTTGAAAAAAGCTAATTTTTTCCCATGAATGCGAAACGTGCTCGAGCAGCTTAAATTTTATTTTTAATTTGTACGAAAAAAATTGTTGAAAAATATAATTAAAATATTTATTTAAAAATTCATTAAAAATAGAAATTTAATTTTAAGATTAAAAAATTAGTATAACTTAAATGATAAATTTTTGATCTTTAACTTCATGTAAAAATCTTTTTTGTGCGATAATATTTTCTGAAGTTATAGCAGAAACGCGTCAAAATTTCGCTTAATTTTTAAATCAATAAAATTCTAGTTAAAAATTCGAAAAAATAACCCCCAGGTGCACATTGCCGGCCTCCAAGGTATACACGTGCCAAAGTTGGTAGCTGTAGGTTGAAGGGTCTGACCTGTAGAGCGCCAACACACACACACACACACATTGAGCTTTATTATAAGTATAGATTACTTTTCTTTTCCGTATTAAATATGATGTCTGGGATAAACTCGGGAATGGAGAGGAGCTATCCGCCCTTATATTTTCCATCTCCTGTTTGTTATTCAAACTGATCTGATCCAAAATAAAATTACTAAGGCTTTAAAACAATGTGTTAATGTAATTAAAATTAAAATAATATTTTTCTTTTCCTTCCTTTTCATTTATTAAAGTCAAATGCTAAATTAGTTTCATTGAAATTACGAGCATTTAATAGAGAGTGCCACCTTGTTAAAAAAAAATTTGTCATATACCAGGTCAAATGCGCTGCGTAAATTTAATTCTGGAATCCATTATATGTGTTTCAGTCATGAAAGAATTTAACATCGTTCTACAGCACGAGGCAGTTGGATGTAGTTAATGCAAAATGTTAAAGATATCAGAAGTTATTTCTGTCATGTAACTTTGACATCAAGAGACTTGATACCACTTAATAACTTTTTCAAATAGTAAGTTAAACTCATTTTTGTTGATAAAGAAATTCAACAAGTAATAAGAAGTTTGTTGTTGTTGCTAATCTCCTTTATTAAGAAGTTTGTAATTACAGAAATTGAATGACAAAATATTGTTGTGAATCTTCATATATAAATTATCAGTTATTTATTTTATCTTAATAATTATCTAATGATTTTTTATTTCATCTATCCTTTTAGGATTATTGAAAGGTATATAAGACGGTATATTTCATATATCAGTTTGCGATATTGTAAGCATTATTTTTGAATTAGTTAATCAAATAGAAGTTTTAATACAATGAAGAATAAAAAATATCACTGATTTTTCTTCTAGAAATAATACCTCGACGTAAATGTTTTGAAATTAAATTTCAATTACAGATATTAAATTAAAATACTTTTAATGCAATTTTTAGTGCGAAAATTGGCGCTGATTTACTCTACCAACAACTTATTAAATAAATATCTGTTTTTTTAATTGGGGAAATCGAAGATAGACTTAAATAGACATAGGCGATGATTAACTCTATCAACAACCCATTATCTGTTTTTGATTGTGAAAACCGAATATAGACTTAAATACACATTTTAATTTAGCCACTAGCCTCAAATTCAATGCTATAGTATATGATAATGAAATTAACAATAAAAGTGGTGAATTAATTCCTAACATTGATTATACCATAAAAGAGTAGAAACTAATTATTTCCAGTGGATATTTAACTTTTTAATTCTTTAATTTAGTTCTTCTGAAGAATATAGTTAAAAATTTTCTCTAGTGCTGGCATATAATACATAAACCAATCTACTGACTAAATTAACACCAAAATTTCATACTATTACTGAACCAAAAAAAATCTATAATACCTATCTAAAAACAAAGTTGCCATTCAGCACCCCGTACCTTTGAAAACATTCAGGGCTTAAAACTTAAAAAGGTATAAAATACTCGCCGATATATTCTATTTTTAAGAGAAATCTGATCAGGTGCTTTCTAAATGTATAATAAAAGTTAAGATTTAGAAACTGGCTAATAACAAACAAAGAAGTTTTACTCTTTCAAATGTTTTTCTTTCCTAATTGCTACTTCAAAGGTAAAATTTACTTTTTTTAAGCATTTCTATATCAGATGAAATTATATTTTCCTACAAATAGGATTTATTTATACATAAATATGAATTATTTAAGATTTAACTTTTTAACTGCAATAAAGACTGTTTAAAAATTTGCTTAAAGTTGTTGTTTAAAATCAAATTTGTATATGATTTAATTTTTTTCGGTATAAACTAAATGACTATATATAGTTCCATTTACAATCAATATTTATTTATTTATTTCAGATAAGTGATGCTGGATTGCTCACACAGAGTATTGCGTCATATACTGTATAAAGAAAGAAAGGAAATTTCGTATAGATTTGGATAAAATTGAAAAAGAAAATGTAAAATATTTCTGAATTTATTACAAAGAAATTATATTTGCAATGGCGGCTGCTGCATTGTAGAAATGGACTTGCTGTATTTCTACATTTTATAGTAACACCTTCCAGCATTGTTAAAATTTTATAAATGTATAGATTAATTTGTAATAATTTAATTGTTAGACAATAAAAGATAATTATAAGATTCTTTATTTGATGTAGATGAGTTTATAAAAGGAAGTTTAAATAAATAAAAAAATAATTTTTATTAATTATTTAATTAAAAAATAATTTTTTTAAATAAATGTTTTTATTGTTTTACTTGCATTATTTAATCTTATTTATTCAACTTCAACTGAACAAACAAACTTAATGAATTGTACGATTAAAGCAAATGACTAATAGAAATGCTGCTTTCTAATTTATTCAAGAAAATTTTATTGCGCAATAATTTTTAATTATTTATGTTAATTAATAAGTTCATATTTAATTTATATTCAAATCACAAGCTCACTGAAAAAAAAATTTCTCTAGCCGAATGTACCATCTTTTCTACACAAACTGTAAAGTGGAATTCAAATCGTTTTAGATGGGGAAAAAATAAGTAAAGAAATAATCATGAGGTTCCACTTAAAAAGAGTTCTACAATATAATAGAGTAAAGTTGTATGCTTTAAAATATCACAAAAAGCCTTTAGGAATTTCTACAAATTTCCAAACTGTAATTGTCTTATAAAATATTCTATAATATCTCCAATTATCCAGAAATTTTAGAATATCTCCAATTATCCAGAAATTTTAGACTATCTCACATTTATACAGAATATTCTAAAAAATGTCCAAACATTTGAATAATACATAATATTCTAATTTATACCGAAATACAGTAGCGTTGAAAATTATTCGGAAAAGGCTAGTAATCTCCAAAACTTTTTAGAAATTTTTAGAAAACTGCTCAAATTTCCAAAATTAATACTGCTAGAAGATATTTTAGAAAATTTCTTGGTTTTGAGGTTAAAGTTCTGGCCTCTAAATCTCTTACAGGAGTTCTGATATGAATTTCCACCTCTCATCGTACTTTTGGTCATTTGTTAGATAATAATTTTCCTAAATGTTATTATCTAATAACTTTAACTTTCCGGGTTAAAATTAGTCTTATAATTCCAGATAAGGCTAATCTCAACATGTATTCGTAGAATGTTAAGGATATTTGGAGATATATGCACCTAAAACTAATAAACAGAATTAAACGAAATTTTATATGTAGGCTCCGGAGACTACTTTTTTTTTACCATAAAAAAACTGGTAAAAAAGACTTCAATACTAGAATGATTCTGATGTTCTAGAAACGATGACGGATCATAATAAATGCATAGAAAATTTATTGTATAAAATTTCGTTAATACTTTTGTAATAAATCGACGAAAGTTTTCTTTCCGAAATTTCTGCACAGGGTTCAATTTCCAATTTAATGGTTCATAGACTTATAGGAAATAATAATATCTGGTCTATATATTTATTACGTACATATTAAGATAAGACAGTAAATAGATAGTACGGCGAAAAGCTGCAAGAAAGCAAGTCATTTTGATATCGATGATAATAATATCAAATACCAGAATCTAGACCGTAATAAAAATTCAAAAAGATAACGACATAGAGCTAAAACTATTTGCTAAAGTAATAAAGTAATTGCTTTCTTTTAATCACAAAAACTGGAAAAGAAAATTCATTAAAAGTTAATTTCTAAAAACCATGTGTTTTCAAGAACAGGAAATACTTGCTTAAAAATGGGCCAATTTGGTGTGCATTAATCAAAATCAGAACCCAGAATGCGTTTTTTTTTTTTTCAACTCGCAGCAAAATACTATATAATATTAGAATTGTTTGAACTAATCCGACATATCTGGTTTCTTTTTTAATACAAGAAAGAACCATGTAAGTTTATTTTAGCTTTCGTGACAGCAAAAAAAAGAAGTTTGGTCAAAGACATACAGACACTGATTTCTTAAAATATACTTGAAAGTAACCATTTTATTTCAACTTATATAAAGTAGAATAAATAAGATGAAAACAGTAATATATAATTATTTAACTAAAACTCTATCATCTTAAAATACTATGCAGTATAGTTATGCCGAATTATAATATTCATTTAACTAGTGCTAATCATTACAATACATATCAGCTTCAGTAAAATATTTATAAAGTATCACAGAACTGGTTTCCGTAAAATTTATTATACAAAGTTATTCGCATGTTTCGCAGAAATTCTGTATTCACGTTCCCCAGCGCGCAGAGACACATGCTTATAAAAAAACTGTTTGAAACAAATTGTACCCATCCACAACGCTTGATACTTTATTTTCATAATTTATCAAAAATATCTCCAAGCGGTAGAAAAAATGAATAAACTTGATTGAGTTGATGAATAATCGTGCAGACAAATAGGGGAAAGAAAGAATTTATTTCAAAATGAAAATACAATAAAAAAGGTGTTCTTATCTTCTTTTGAAATTGAAAAATTATATAGAGCAGGCGATCATTGATGACATATCTAATGGCCAATAGTTTTAATAAGAAATATAAAAATTGACAGAATTGGTCGAATGACTGGGGCAGGTAGAATACCAAAAGGTTTTGGAAGTAATTCCGTCATAGACGTATCAACTGAATATACTGAGAAAATATTTTATATATGACAGGCGATCATTGATGATATATCAATAGTCATTAGCTCTCATATAAAAAGAAAATTAATATATGATTGACAATATTATTCATAAAATTGGTTTAAAAAACAAACAATTGTTTCTCAAATTTCAGTTTAATATAGCATACTGGATATGGCTTAATCCCTTTTTTCAACTATTTAAAGCCCTTTATTAACTTTTTTTAACCTCCCAATTCAATAGCTTGGGTATAAAAGGCTGAGCATTTACTAGGAATCATTCCAGTCAAAGAATTTGAGAAACAATTTCTTTCTTTTTCGTAAATCAACATATTGCAACCTTTCTATAATTAATTGTAATTATATTATATGTAATCTTATCTTCAAACATTAGATAAACTGGCTGATGAGAACTCTGTATGCGTAAATCTGTATGTAAAAATCGTGTATGCATGTACATGATACCCCAAAACGGAAGCATCGAGATAAATTAAATGTATCATGCAATTTTATCAAAATGTAGATTTGTATAATTTTTTAAAGTGTATTCTGACAAAGGATTTATTACACATGAGTGTTTAAATAATTATTTGAAATCACACACACACACACAAAATAGATAAATGAAATTTGGTAAGTTGGTTTGATATCGTTATTGCGAGTGTGTCGAATTTTTGCTCCAGTGTGAAAGGATAGGATGACGCACAAAATTCATACTTGATTCAACCTTTCATACAACCTTTAAGGTGGATCCTGCATTAGTGTGCAGTTTATGGAGTTTTCTTCGATAAGTAACACCAGCATCAGTAACAAAATCTGAATAAAGTAATGCAAAGTCATTTATTTGATACGAGTAAATAGCAGGTTGTGATTTCAAGGCATAACTATGAATGCAACGCTTTTGAATATTCAAAAATAATTTTTATCCATGCAGCATTCAGGAATTTATCTACACTATTTTGTATTAGAACGTCCCTAAAAACGTGTAGTTAAAACTCATTCTGTACTTCGCACAAGATTCAACAAAAATTATCTCATTTATCCACTCAGATTTTATTCTATATTGAAGAATGCTCATTAACTTATCTACAAAAAAATACTGCTTCAAAGAACTGTAAAATAAGAACAAAATTTTTGAACTACCTACTTATTTTTTTAGAAGTGTTTAAGACATCTATAATTTTATCTAAGAAATATATGTTCTTTGATAAACTATTGAAAAAATATCTTCAGATAGTTTACGATGTTAAGACTTTTACAATGTGATTCGTTTCTTAATATTCCTAACGAAATAAATCAAACCCTGAATGAAATTTATTTTACTATTTGCTTTTATCTACATCAAGGTATATTACGACTAAATATTAATAATTTTCTGAACTGACATAATTCTTAAAAAAGCTTTCTATTGTTTCTTTTATGAATTTGAATGAAATTATTCTATTCAATTCTTTAAAAAAATTTTGAAAAGGAGTCGCACATTAAACGACACATTATTCCAAATTTTTACAAGATAAGAGAAACAATATAATAATATGTTTCATTATATTCTTTGAAATTTAGACTGCTTTAAAACGCAAAATTCATTTGCATCTGTTTACTTTGTGAAAAATAATTGGAGGTAGAGATTAGCATAAAAATATAAATTTGAATCATAATAATAGTTGAACTAAGAATGAAAAATATATTTAATATTTTAACTATGAATAGATGGCAATTTTTCAAGTATATCCCTTTCGAGTTGCTAGCACTTCATTGTGATGTTTAATCACAAGTAAGCATAAAACTGCATTAAGAAAAAATAACTCAATGGAACTTTGAAGCAACGCTTAGATCACAGAAATCCCATCCCTATCGCTATCAAACAAAACCTATTCAAACAAAATGCAATTTAAATTTAAGTCCACATAGAGCCATTATGGGAGACACAATTGGGGGAAAATTCCTGTTCCTCTTTTCTTGGACGAGCCCTTTCCTTTCTCACCTCTCATTCCTCCATAACGCCGGCACCATCACAATGCCCTATGCCTAAAGAAATCTGCGGGCTCTCAGATCCTGTGACATCCTTAAATGGCCGTAAAACTTCATTCTGTTGTCTCCCCTCCAATTCATCAAGATGTCGAAACTTGTAGGGGGGAAGAAATACGTTAAAATACGTCGACACCATTTTCGGTGCAGTATAACCTCTACGTGATTTTCCGTGCAAAACGAATATGCATCGTTCGTTACCCTGCGTTAAAATGTGTGCAGTGAACTTTAAAGACATCTGTGGGGCTACGTCGAAATGCGTGTGGAACCCTTAGAGGGTTAAGTAATCGTATTTTTAATAACAGATATAAAGTTACATGCACATATAAAGTTATTTGATACCCATAAACATTTCAAGTCTTCTCCCACTATTTCTCTGGTGAATCAAAATCCCAACATATAATAAATACCATATTGAGCAAAAAATCGTTATTAATATATAAGAAATGTTCTGTTTTTTAATAATTTTGTTGAGTATGAATATAAATAGTTTGGTTAGATATATAAACATCAATTTGAATAAATCTCTCTATTGAAAAAAAAAGCTGATTTTTTTAGAGTTTTGGATATACTAAATCTTAGATTTTGACATATGCATTTCTATTTTAAAAAATATTCAACATTCAATAATATTTAAATAATATTTAAAAAATAGCATATATAATTTTTCAAAAACACTGCCAAGATCATTTGTCAAAATGTATCCTTTGGATAAAAAAATGGGAAGAAAAGGATATGGGAAGGGAAAGAATAAAGCAGCATCAAATGAATTAAAAAGCGATGCTAATTAATTATGCAAAACAAAAACAATAATTCCATTGAAAATACTAATTAAAATTTTATTATAAGAAATAAAATTATATAATTATGAAAATTTGGAGAAAATAATTCAAAATAATATCTTTTTTAAAAAAATCAGAAGTTTTGAATAATTGAAAGGCTAGCGTAACATTTACGAAAAATGGTTTCATCAACGTTATCGCCAGACATCACGACAAGCGCAGAATGGTTGAAAATTGAGCAGAAACGGTTTGTTTGGTACCTGACACGTGACCGTGAATTGACCCCATTTTATTTTATTTGTAAGTTGGCCTAATTTGTTAAATGGTTATTTTGTATGGAATATTAAAAAATCACAACTATTAGGAATGCGCAATTTAAGAAATTAATAATCTAATTTAAATACATTCAAATAGCTGTCATTTCAACTCACTTTAATGTTTTAAAAAGTCTTCTTAAAAGAGATCTACGTAAAGGGATTTGAAAATAATTTTTTAAAAAAATATTGCTGATTGATTGCAATTAAATTTAAAACTGCCAGGTTACTTCATCATATTTTCATTAAGGCTTGGCACAGCATAATGGATGCATAATGGAAACTCTATTTTTAGTCGCAGAAACCATAAATGTAGAAATCGAATCACCTGTGATAAATCATACTCTCGTGCTTTCTCTTCACAAGGTTTGTTTTTACTACTACAAAGATCGCTACGCCGATTATTAGAACTATTTTCTAATTCGCATTTTCTGATTAGAATAATGAAATTTTATTTTTTTATTTCCATTTTTTAATAGCTTTTAGTCAATTTCAACTCTATTTTATATTATTTTTAATGAAATCACTTTCTCAATAGCATCAATTTTAGAAACTATGAGTTTAATGATTTTTATCTTATATATTTTGAATAAGCGTCTTATAAATTGATCATAAATATAAAACAATATTTCTACGATGTTTTTCGAGTTTCTGAATGCTGATAAATATTTTGAATATATTTGGAATATACGAATGCTTAACTCTTTAACATTCAAGCACTTTTCAGCTGTACTCCCTTTAACATCCAGTCTTTCTCGGCGTTTTAAAACCTTTATACTATTTACTTGTATTAGATTACGATAGATATCAAGCTTCATTGTTGGTTTTATATTATGCGTACCTTTAATTTTTTCCCACTCTAAAAGCAGAATTGTCCAGGTTAATTCTGCTGTTGGTGAAATTCGGTAAAAGAAATTAAAAACAAAATCTAAAAAAATCTTTAAAAAATGTATTGACAAATATAGTGTGAAAAAAATCAGCATACAAATTATGGAGCGAAAAGCATATCTAACTCATTTGAAATTATTTAAAAAAAATAGAAATATTCAAATATTTACTGGGAAAAATGTTTGCGATGATTAACACGAGTAAGTTTACAAAATGAATTATTTGAAGAAGGTGGGATAGAATATATTAAATGCCATGCATAGTGGATCAAATTGATCCTTTATCACTTCAATAATAATAATAATAACCCGCATTTTAAGCAATATAAATCTCTAATTTCAAAAATTGATGAATTAACACCATTTCAATGAGTATAAGGAGTTCGGGTTAAAAAAAATGTATCGCCCTTTTCTTTAAATCTCGAACGAATAATTTGATTTTACAAATGCCACAAGAAAAACTTGTTAGAAAACATTACATGGAAGAATTTTTCTTTTTCCACTTTTAATCTTTTGAATTTTTATCTCCTTTTTATCCTTTAATATTATTATAAACTATTTTAAAAATAATTTGTTTTGACTCTTTTCTGATTCTTCCAAAATCATCATATTCTCTCTTTTTTTCCTACCATTTTTTTTAAATTTTATTTTACTGTGTATAGTTTTATATCTATACAAAAACCGAGAAAAAAATAGATCTACAAATAATTAGAAAATCTGTAGCATTCATGAAATTGGTACGATGCAAACATAGTAAATAAATAATGATTAACACCGAGAAAGGTAAATTGCCAAACTTTAAGTTTCGAGATGACGACAAATTGCTCTTTACTTTCTCATTTACTTTCTCATATACGAAGAACTATTGTAATTATGAAAAAATTTAAACTAGTTTTCACGTTTCAGATCTCTCTGAGTTCAGGAAACACAATATCTGTTTGTATATGACAAAGGTAACTTAAAACGCTTTGAGCTATTCGAATGAAACATGGCATATGGTCTTTACACCAAATTTGTTGTTCAAATTTTGAGTATTATGTGAACACTGTAACTCAAAAACGCTTTGAGCTCAATGAAAAAATGTGTATATGGATTTACGACTAAATTTTTCAGTGAAATGTTGAACGAAATCTATTCCGAAAAATTCTGGCTGTCGGGCTATTCAAGTATAAGTGAGTTTAATAAATGCAAAATGCAAAGAGCTAGATAGGTAAATTTTGTACAGGTTTAACATCTAAAAGGTACATTCGTATCAAATTTGGAAACAAATCCTTCCGGGGGGGGG
>JAPMOR010006841.1:0-54801 GCA_026543865.1 Argiope aurantia
AAAATTATTAAAATATTATGGACAATATGTGTTGTGGCAATGCGTGTCCACTTCAGAAACCATCGGCTATGATAAGGCTTGTGTTAAGTGCAAGCTGTACGGAATTAAATCTTCAAACTTGAAGAGACAAGTTGCAAATATGACCAGTCGCAATTCATAGCACAGGATCAACCAAGATTAAAACATTGTGAGATGTCAAAGGAGGGAAACTGCTGTAATAACAATCCGTATGGAGATTTGCCCATCCATCAGTTGGCACTAAAATATGAACAAAGATTCAAGTGTCAGCTACTTTGGTGACTGAATAAAAATGACCAATAACACAACATTTTCAATACTTAAAAATATTCCTAATTATTAAGTAATATTCTTTTTAATTTCGTATTAAAGCCATGGATATAAATTTATCATTTAATAATTTGCAAGATATGCATCTATTATCATGTGAGAAAATCATGTTGCTTTGTTCAGGTTGTTTTGAAGCTCGAAATCGCGTAGGCAATAAATAAATCATAAATGGCAATCTTCATCATCATCTTTTAATCGCCTATATTTTTTATCTGGTTTTAATAATAACCAGTATTGCATTATTATTATGCATCCTTCTTTAACAGCAGATGCGTTTTTAAAAGGTTGATGTAAAACTATGGCATCATAGCTGTTATTTCATCTCAAAATCAGTCGAGCCTCAAAACTTTGTTTGCCAGGGAGGGATGAGGCCGATAGAGAAGTCTCGTGATTGTTTCAAACTGGTTTAAACTGGTTAATGATTTAAATTAATTCAGACAAATAAAGACTTAAAAATAATAATGTTCTCACATGATAACTTGAAATTGCAATCTTAGATTTAATTTTAATTTTTTGAGTAATTTTTTTATATTCTATTTTAGGTTTCAAGCTTCATTTTTTTGCAGAAGTTATCATGAATTTTAAATTTTGAATACTAATCAAATATATAAATATAAAATAATAAATACAGAATTTTGTTTCAACTTTTGTTTGGCTTCCCAATCGGTATCTTTCTAAAATATTACAGCAAAAAAATTTTTTTACATCATCCTACACATTTTATCAGTTATATCACTTTATTTTTCATCACATTTTTTGTTTTAATTTATTTTAAAATACTGTTTTAAGCTTTTTGTTGCAAAAATATTTTTTATTATTGAAGTGAAATAAAAATTATTACATTTTTGTTACTTATATTTCTTCCGGGTATTTTTCATCTCTGTAGATAAATGTGTGAAAAACAACAATTTTTCTCATATTGAGTAAATTTTAAAATAATACTTACTTTTTTATGTAATTTTAAAACAACTGTTTTTTTACAAGTAAGGTTTAAGATTGACAAAGTAAATTAAAGTTAATAATGACAAATGCAAGGTTAATCAATGACACAGTTTTTTTTCTTTTCTTTTTTTAAATGTATCTAATGTCGAATAAATATAATTTGAAAAATTTCTTTCATAACAGAAAACTTTATTTTTGTTTGACTTTTTGTGGGATGTATTAAAACAGACAGAAATGATGCGAAAAATCTAAAATAGTTTCTACTTTCTGTCATTCAAAGGCGGTCTTGTTCAGTAATATCTTCAAACAAATTTATAAGATTGTTTAAATAAACAAAAATATATATATTCAGTTGAATTATTACCTCTTATACGATAACAGCACGTACCCTTCTCCTAACTGCATATTAAGACTGAAATGAGTATGATTTCCATTACATAAATTCCTTTTAAATGAATTTTGCTCAGTTAAACTCTAACAGTGCTTTAAGTCGAATACAGACATTATATACACATTTATTTCACTATTGATATACATATTTTAAATTGTAGAAAAAATTTGATCTGAAAAATAGATTATTTATAAAATTTCCCTGAATTTTAAATTTATTTGAATTCTAACATCAGAATTGTGGAGAACATTAAATCTCAAAATGTTTTGATGCATAATTAAAGACTGAAATGGCAATTTTCTTAAAGAATGGGTAACCATCACTCAGCGGTGTTACGTTTGTGTTAATAGCAGCATTGCATTCAAATTTAAAATTTAATTTGAGGGATAATTTCGGATCTAGAAGAGACTTTATAACTCAATCTGACTTATTTACTTGATTATATGGTAATTTCATGTATTCACCTAAAATGATTCAAAATAAATGAATACATGCATTTAAGATAAGCTTAAACATAGAAAGCTTTTGTACCATATATAACTTGAAGAGTTCGTTAATTCCTTTTAATACATAATGTAATCTTTTAGTAAAATTTCATTTTTGGAAATTGTAGAATTTTATTATTATGATAACAGTAATTTATTTATTACTAGCCGCTTTTGGCGACCAGCCGGGTCGCCAATCTTAATGCTCGTTAAAATTTTAATAATTAAATAATTCGTACTTTAATAGCTTCTTCATTAAAATATTTCAAAACTTCAAATTTTGATAGTCATATAATTCACTCATAATATTATAAAGGCCTTCAGTCATAACGTAATATGTATCTCTCTCATTTTCTGTTAGCTCCCGTAGAATTTATGCTTTATATTAAAGGGGAAATGATTTATCTGCAATTAATATAATAATATTTTTTACTGAAAAAAAGCATTTTTTAATAATATGATTACTGAAAACAGAGTCACTGAGCATTTAAACCTTATAGACACTAAAGAATATATTTCTTAATTTATGTTATATCTCAAGAATTTGTCAACAAAGTTTTCTCAGATTCATCATGAACAGATCGATTAATTAACAATGTTTAATTTTAAATGCATCAAACACTAAGAAAATAAACAGAATCGTTTAAAACAATCGGTCGAAAACAGGTTAAAAAAACTACTTAAAAAACGATGTAATTAAAACTATAAGCATATACAAAAAATATATGACTATAAATAAAATTTAATTACAAAAGCATATACAAAAAGCTCACTTAGAAATAATTTAAATCTAGTCCGCATCCATTGAAAATAGTTGTCAATCATCGGAACACAATGCGCATGCATGAATTTTCAACATCAGTTATGGTAACGCAAATGCGTGAGTTTTCTAGGCTAGTTGGGGTAACGCTACGCAGATTAGAAATTTTTAATTTCCTTTATTCTGTTTTATGTTAAATCAAAAGTACTTCAGAATGAATCTGAAAGATCGATTAATTAACAATGTTTAATTTTAAATGCATCGAACACTAAGAAAATAAATAGAATCGTTTGAAATAATCGGCCGAAAATATGTTAAGCCTATCCTTATTAGCGTGGAAAAAAACTGAAGCCTTACTCATTTGGCTTTGGAGAAAATGAAAAGATTTTTTTGGTGGGAAAGTTAGTTTTTAATTAATAATTAAAATTATAATTAAAAATTTAAAAAAAGGACATCAGGTGCACATTCCCGACCTCCAAGGTATGCATGTGCCTAATTTGGTAGCTGTAGGTCTAACAATTTGTTCTGTAGAGCGCCAACACACAAACATTGAGCTTTATATAAGTTTAGATTTATTAATGCATTGATTCATTTATTACTGATTCCCTTGTTGAGAATCAACATTATGAGAAAAAGAGGCCATATATTTCTGCAACCGCATTGAAATGTTCATCCATTTTGATAAGAAAAATAAAACCTTAAAATTTTTTAATCAGTATGGAAACATATAGATCTTTGGATACATTGATAGATTTTTTAATCAATACGGATTACAGAGAATTTTTATAAATTATCTGAAATGTATTTCACGAATGCATTCAAAATGGATCTTGCTGGTTTTGACTAAGCAGAATGTTTCACTTTGTTTATGAGATGTTAACACTTACATCAGATTCTTTCTCTTATCAATTCATACTCAGAGCTCTATTTAAGTTATAGATTAAATTATTATTAAATTAATATACTAGAAATCTAATTTTTTTCATTTCTAGCATTTAAAAAATCGTTTTATTAAGTCAGAAAAAGATTATATAACTCATTTGAGATTTTAAAAGAACACCTAATTTCATTTACAATGAAACGGAAAGAGCAAAAGAATTTTCCAGATTCTCTAATGAAATATCCATCTGAAGTTTCCAAACATTTATTCATTCAATGCCCGAGAGAGCCAGATCGACTCGATGGATTCAGAGCATTAATTGACTCTTCTGATGGAGAATACTTGTACCAGAACTAGGCCAGATAACAATAAATATATATAATAAAACACATTAAAATTAATTAATAAAGGATTGTAATTTTGAATTTTTTTAAAAATTTAATAGTGCAAGATGTATTTTAAACTTACAGAAACAATCAAATATATAACAAATATTTATAAATAATACTGAAACTCTGAAAAATATAAATTTTATTATAAGACTAATCGTTTCGAAAATGGTTTCATATTGTTTTCTTTCTTTATATTATCCTTTGCCAGAATGTTAAAAACGATTTCCCTTCTACTTTGTATAGCAATTGAATACGATTGTCCTTTATTTCAGCACCAGTCTATTCCCTACTCGAAGGAATTGATTGCTGTAGTTACAGAAAAAGGGACGACTGACTTCAGAGCACCACCAATTGCTCACTCATCACTTCTTTTTACCTCAACAAAATCACTCAGGATCTGGAATTAGTTTAGCGAAACAATGTAGTGAAAAGCGAATCATTCAGGACTAAAGCAATAAACATTGTGCTATTTTTACTGTATAATAAGACCTTCTTCTTTTGAATTCATTCTGAACTCCAGAAATAATTCTGATTTAAATAAAAGTCCCTTGAATTTACTGATTCTCATTAATTCAATAAATGTTAGCACTTATATGCCTTCAAATGTGAGATGATCCTAATGTTTCAGTGTTTTGGGTTGTATGCAGTTAATAGAACGTCACGAATCTTCCAAAATGATAGATTGGGGCTAATATATATAAGATGATGAGAAGATTCAGTAGAAAAACACAGAAACTGATGAAAATTAATCAGTTTCACCAAAAATAATGAATGTAATTGAATCCTACACAAGCGGGAATGAGAGAGAGAGAGAGAGAGATTGAAAATCCTACGGAAACTTTTCAAACATCTGACAAATTCTAATATATTTTGAAAAGGTTTTATATCAAAATTTTGGATTGTTTAATTGAATACTATCATTATGATATTTTTATATAATTATGATATTTTGAATTTAGACATCTATTCTTATTTTGTATTACCCGTTTTCCACAGATTAAAATCCCAAAAGGTTAAGATGTTGCTTAATGCATCGACATTATAGTAACTCTAAGTTCATCTTTATTCTAGGAAGACTCCCACAGAGGAGGGACCTTAGAAATGAGGATGAGAAGCTTCCTGTATTGTGATTGGTCCTCACCACCCTGTTGTTTATGCAGATGGTAGGGTGTGGGTACCTCCTATCGATGACGGGACGTATTTCCCACTGGAAGGGTTGTACCGTGGCAGGTGATGGCCCTTAGGAATCAAACATAGTTCCCGCTAGCTGTCTTGGTGGTTCTACCATTTAAATTTTTTCATATGCCTTCGGGTGGGTCGGAGTAGACGGTTAAAGTTATTCTAGGAAAATTTCATTGGACTTTAGAAAATAATGTAACATTTTTAGAATATACAAACATTATCAAAGCACTGTGCAATTGATTTAAGATTATGATAAGTGATTTTTTATGTTATTTCAATAGTTTGAAATCTAAATGCTGTAAGGATATTTCACAAATAGTTTAGTAATAGTATTTCTTGACTTCTTCAATCTTTTGTATTTACAAAAAGATTCGACATAAAAATTCTATAAAAGCGAAAATAAATAGTTCACTATTTCTTGCTTTCTATTTCATTTTCCTTTTTGCATTGCAGATTGTTTTTATATTCAGTATATTTCTTCTATCAAAATCGCAAACATAAAACAGACTGTATTTCCGAGTTTTATAATTACAGAGTGAATTGCAGCATCTCTTTCATGAACTAAAACTAATTGTATCAATTATTTTTTTTCTTGTATTTGTTCGGCTTTTTATACATTAAACAAATTCAATGAATTACTATCACAGAATTTTTTTACTTAATACAATTAATAACAATGTGTATTTTTTTTATCAACTAGTATGATTCTTCTCTGTTTGTTTGAATTGAATTAATTGCAAACAAATATGCATGTTTTGATTTCAAATTAGAGATGAGCATTTTTATAATTTTTTTTTCAAATATCTATTTTTTTTTCCTCGTGATGTTAAAAGGTATCCTCATTCTTTCGAGTAAAATTGACAAAAGTTACATTATTGGTTTAGAAAAAGAATTCTAAGCACACTTATCTTTTATTTTGATTTTCTATGATAATTTGTTTACAGATATTTTGAAATGTACATTGTTAAATATTTTCAAGCTATTTTCATTATTGTTCTTTTATAATTCTTTTGCTAGTTTGAAAAAGAATGAAATATTTCAGATTCAAAATATTACGTTGGAATGGGAAAAGGCAAAGACGGAATCAAAACATTGATTTTTGTAAAACACTAATCAAATATTCGGAAAAAAGTAGTCGAAAATATTCTGGTTGGCTTGTACTTCAGAATTTTATTTTATCTCATTAGCAATCTTTAAATACAATTATTTGAATATAGATTATTTTTTATTTAAAAAAGTAGATATTTTAAAATTTGTTTATATTTTTTTCTTATTACGTAGAAAATTCTCAGACATTATTTTTTGAAAGCGTTCTCTATCTATTGAATTATCTATAATTTGAACAACACATATTTTTAAATATTTATCTCTTAAATAATTCTTTGGGAATTTAAATCTATTAACATCATATAAAGTAGAAATTGCACTGTTTTAATTTTTTTCTCACACTGTCCATTAATATTAAAGAATGAAATCATTTAGCATCTTCAAAACAGAATAAATATCTAATACTTCAAATGATGTGTTAATTAAGCAAAATGCGAGACAATGATTTTGCTTTCATTTCAGTATAGAATTATAGACTCCATATATGTGTGTCAATCACATATGTGCAATAATTTCCATTTTCGCTTCCAAAAAGTAATTATTTTCTAATCACTCGAATACAGATCTCGCTTTTATTTTTACTTCTGAGTTTTTTGGGCTCTTATTTTTCCATGACGAGTCTAGCCTTTGTCGAAACTTAAATGCTGTTTTAGCAAAATTTCTTTCTGAAACTATATAAGTTCAAAGCACTTTCTTATATACTTTTTTTCCTACTTTTTATTTTTCAATTTATTTGTGGCGTTACCTGGTTTGGCTCTAAGGCACTTTGAAAATGCATTCTCAAAATTAAATTATGAAATATTAATAATGAAATAAGTAAATTGGTTTCCTATTAATCACATTTGTTCTCCTTTCCTAAGAGTAACGCTTCATATATATAATAAAATTATAATGTTCAAAAATTGCAAGAAATTGTTAAAACATTTTCAAAAAATATTAAATAGAAAGAAACATAATAAAAGAAAGTAAATAAACTATCATAAAAAATAGTGTTGAACAAGCAAGGACATCCGAGTTATCGTTCTGTCTTGTAGAAAATAGTGATAGCTAGAGTAAAAAATCTCCCATATACTTTTTTTATCTCTCATATACTTTTCACTATTTAGACTTGAGGTAATGTTCTCGGCGAAATATAAAGATACTCAATTATAAGAGAAGTTGGGAATCTACCCTATACCGTATATTTTGATCAATGCATTCGTTTTCGTCATAAAACGCGAAATTTTCTGAATCGAGAATTAAAGTTCGAAATATCAACTTTGAATTGAATATTTTTCTCTTAAAAAAATTAATTCCTATATATGTGAAATAAGAGATGAATAATTGAAACCAAATATTAAAAATATCCAGATAATTCTTTAATACAGTGAATGTAATATAAATTATTAAGACATTCAAAGGAGATAGATTACTGTCCAAACAATTTTATTTATTTTGCCAAAGTTACATTGGTCTGAATTTAATGTAATTTTGATTAGGATTTAAAACTTAATTTGACAAGAAAATTCTGAGTCCCTAGAAACAATAACTCAAATATGACACTTTATTATTTTGAAAAATCCACCATAATTGTAATCCTACAAATCTTCTAATCCACGGGAAAGTTTATGTTGGCATTTTTTTTTATTAAATTAACTAGTTTCTTTAAAATATTTGTTTCAATTCTATTCTTAAGGGTTTTTTTCTGTCATAATTCTGACTGTTATCTGTACTTTGAAAACTTACACAGATTAAAGTTGGGTTGAATGTTGTCATATTTGCCAAAGCTTTTTTTTTTAATATCTTGAAAGTTCTAGGAACTGACAAACAACGAAATGAACTTTCATACGGATTTAAAAGCCATAATAAACAAGTAAATAAATTTGATGAAATTTAATATTTGGATTATCTTTTATTTTAGTTATTTATAATAGAAAATACAAAGCAAATTTATCTAACACCATGGTATGCTATCTATTCATAGCTATAAAATAAGAATTTTTCATTAAAATTTCAATTTATAATCTCTAGGAGTTAACATTTGAATGAACTTCCAATGTCATTATTTCATGAGATTTTTACTTTTTATTATAAATTTAATCAAAATACTTTAAGCATAAATTTAGTTTGGGAACAAATGCTCCATATAAATATCACTTTCTATTATTCACAATGTACCAGTATTAATGACTAGTTAAACTAACCGTTGCGAGAATCGTATTATTTAATTATTTAATTAGAGTTAATCTTGCTATTGAACTAACTTATTTTTCACATTGGAACCTCCCATTTACATAAATAATCTAGGAAATATAGCAAATATATAGTTTTATAAGAAATGTATTAATATTAAACTCGGATGCTAGACATAAACATTGTGAAAATGCAACAATTGTTTAATACATCATGAAATTTATTATTTATGAGCTTATAATAATATTTAATCCATTTTTAGAGTTATATCGGTCTTTTTAGAAACGCAAATAAATATACGGAAAAAAGAAAACCAAGCTAGAAAATAAATGTGGTACTTAGCTTTGGGTTTCAAATGAAAAGGTACAAAACGACACTGTGGGTATAAATGAAGACTTTATTCAAAGTATGCACCATAGGCCTGAGCACAACGATCCCATTGATTAACAAACCGAAGGATTCCTTGTTCCCAGAATTCCTGTGGCCGTGACGAGACCCAATCCTTCAGAGCGTTCTTGAGTTCGCCGTCCGAGTTGAAGCGCTTCTCTTTCAGATGTTTTTTCAGGGAACCAAACATATGAAAATCGCAGGGCGGATGGCCGAACTGCTCCCACTGGAAATTGGCCAGTTCCGCTTGTGTGATGCTGGAAATGAGTGGACGAGCGTTAATATGGAGCAGAACTACATCCTCCGTGAGTTGTCCCGGTATATTGTTCTTCATGAACCTGCATAGTCTTCGGAGTGTCTCACAGTACACATCGGAATAAATGGTTCTGAAAAAACATCTGAAAGGGAAGCACTTCAACTCGGACAGCGAACTCAAGGGCGCTGTGAAAGACTGGGTCTCGTCACTGCCACATGAATTCTGGGAACAAGGAATCCTTCATTTCGTTAATCTATGGAATCGTTGAGCTCAGGCCTATGGTTCATACTTTGAATAAAGTCTTCATTTATACCCACAATGTCGTTTCGTACCTTTTCATTTGAACACCCCTTGTAGCACAAATATTGTTCTTTTTCATTAAATCAAATGGAATTTGTCAGTGAATATCTTTCTAAAAGTGTTTCTGTGACAGCAGCCAATTGCTTTTTGTTGTTATTGTTATCCAAAAAAATAATAATAGAATGTTTAAATAAAACAAGTTTGTTTCCCGCCTTGATACCTCAGTTGTGAATCTTTTAAGTCTGTAAACTTACATATTCTCAGGAGGAATGTTCTATTTTACCTTATAATATTACAAAGCTAAATACAAAGCACACTTTAAATACTGTTTTATGAGTCTATTAAATTTTTCTTAGGAGAACATAAATATAATTAAATTTCACGCAATAATTTACTTTGGAATTATTAAAACAGTTCTTTTTAAATATTATATAGAAACCAAAAACTTTTTATGCAAAATGTAATATTTAAAACATAATATAAAATTAAAACTGTGTAATATAATGTAAAATATAATATTAAAGCAGTTTTCATGCACAGACAATGTTTTAAATAAGTAATAAGATATTCTGCGCATGATTTTTTTTTAAAAATCTATAATAATCTATTACAATCCTACTGTTCAATTAAAGCTGAAATCTCAGAATAAAGACTTCTGGAACCGTAATCATCAATTCCCAAATGAATTATACTCGGCAAATTTTATCGGGAAATGATGCAAATTTTCGTGGATTAGAATAAATCATAACTTAAATTTATTGAAAGTTTTGACTGCGCTGTGGCATAAGGAAATGAATTAAATTCTTATTACTTTCAGAAGAATAATGACTATATTTTTGGATAAAATTTGTGAATCATTTGTTACAATAATGAGTATATTTTGAAGGCACTTTTCATTCGATGTTTGATATTGATATATTAGAAATATTTATCAAATGCAATTGCTGTGGAAATTTCATGCATTTTAATTGAAGAGGATGCGAAGTTGCTTCATTGTTTCAGGACCTCATTTTCAAATATCATGGTTGAAAATGCGATATAGATTTTATTTTTCAACTATTTTCTCTGATATGTAACTAATAACTTCTATTCATCTTTACGAATTATAAAGCAGAATATGCATGTGTTGTATCTGTCGGTGCTGTGCACTCCCTATTGTTTGACCTAAATTTGACTAACATATACTTCAAAAGATCAGAATGAATACTCAAGTGTGATGTTTCTCAAATTTTAGTTAGAAATTTTATTAATTAAAAATTAATCTAGATTTTGCAACTATTATGATAATTTTCAGGAAGTATTATCGCACAGATATGAATTTAGCACGATTTTAAAACTCAAAAATATGTATATTTAAGGATAAAATTTAGTTATTGAGTATTTCTTTCTGAATTTTGAAAAATAATTTATTTTTATAATTTTTAGCAATATTTTCATTGCAGATTTGAAATTGAAATTGTTTTTATTGTTTCGTTAATCATCTAATCACATGAGTTCCTGAATTAGTTGAAAGATACGGGGGTGGGGAGATTCTGATAATTATCGTTTCAATTTACATTGGAAAAAAGAATACCATAGAAAAAAGCTTGTAGTTAAAAAAATAAATTCTTCCAACCTCCATAATTAAAGTTTTGTTGATAGTATCATTTCATGTAAATTGAATTCATTATGTTATCAATGTGTACAATTAACATAACATGTGTAAGTATATGAATATACCATGGAGGGAATCCCTATCAAAATTTGATGCCTGAAAAGGCTTTCATGAGGAATCAATATGTTATGCAGAAAAGATTCAAATTGAATTAAATACAAACAATATTCACAACAAACCAACTAAAAATAAAATGCTAATAGTTGGTAAAAAGATTGTAGTATTAAAAAAGATGTATGCCATTCTGGAGCACAAAAAAAAAAAAAAAAAATTAAACTAACTGGTAAAGAAAAGTGTATTTTTTGTTAGTTATTTAACTATTATTTATTTTAACTAACACATAATTTACGATCGAATATATTGACCTAATTTACGATCACGATATATTACGATCGAATTGACTAGTAACTCCATTTACCGGATACATTTTAGTTGATGATGTTCTTAATGTAATAAATTTAGATGGCGAATAAAATACTATAAGGATTTTATATTAACTATTGGCTCAATGACTGTAATTGAAACGATAGATGCTAGTAATATGTTACGGGTCCGTTAGTCAAAGTTCATATTAGTGTAAAAGTTGTCTAGGATGTACTCAGTTGTAGGCTTAACGAGGAATGTTTTTTAAGTTAAAAAATATGTGTCTAATATTTATTAAAAAATGGCAATTTAAATAAAATTGGTATAAAAATGTGTTGTTAGTTTCATAAATTTACAAAATCAATCTTAGAAAAAAATCACTTGAATGTTTTAAAGTAAAATTAATTTAACTCTAGAATTGTGATATATTTTTCTCTTAAAACTGTAAAAATTAATCATTTCAATATTTTAAAGCAAAATTAATTTAACCCTTACATTATGATATATTTTTCTCGTAGAATTGTTCGATCACCAAAAATCCGAATTAAAACAAATTAATAATTGTTTGTATGCCATATAACAGAGCATTCAGTAGGTAATTTGCTGTTTTAATAGATTATTAATTCAGTTTCTTGTAAATAAATATTTTTCTAATAGAATGAGTTGAAAACTCTTGAAGTTTTAAATAAGACTAGTTCTTATATTCCACAATTGCATTTTTATTTCAATTCCTTTTCTCATAAAATGAGTTTGAATTAATCAAATTGCTTTCCTGATTTCGACTGAGAAGATGAGTATTTGGAAACGACCTTCATAATTTTGAACAATATTCTCAGCGATATTATGATGGAACTTACACTTGCAATGCCATCTCTAATTTTGCACTCGATCAGATATTTGTATTTGATAAAAGACTAAATTTTTTATTACATTAACTGCAACATTTTCTCAAACTTCTTTCAATTCTTTCCCTGAACCTAGCATTTTCTAACCTAAAAGATAAAATAAGTCAATGATCTCTGCATGTCACTATTATGATATATTTAGCCTTTTTAAGTTCTCTGGCTCATAAAATATTTTTAAAAGTTAAACAGAATAATCTGATATTAACATTCGATTGAGTTGTCTTAATAGCTCAGAAATACATTAAGTCTATAATTAAATATTATTTAAACTCAAAAGTGGTAAGCAGGCTGCTACATTTGATTTTGATTTTTTTTGTGAGCCATTTTAGACACTTTTAGACAGATCTAATCCTATTGCACTACTGGACAAGACAAAAACAACAACAACGTTACTACTGCCCGTTCACTGTGCGACGGCCTTCAAAACAACATTAAACTTTAGCGTTTTCCATTAAATTTAACTCCTGGAAAAGTTTTCAGAAATGAAACACCGCTGTGCTGTACTTCTTATGTTTAAGATACTGTTATATTTAATTATCAGTATTTGTTATTGAATTTATTTAGTTTAAATTAAACATTCATTTTTAAAAATAAACAAAAACTGTCGACGCAGTTGGAGTTTCTTAAAATCCGGAATCTTCTTATTAATGTTTTTATGCATATTTTGACATCATTTTTGAGTTTAGTTATATTAACGTCCCGTTTTTTAATGCAACACTTGGGCTATTTTCGGGATGGACCTAGTAATTTTCAACCGCGGTCAGATGACAAGGACGACACCTAAGCATGTATCTCCTCTCTAATCTTCCACACCACACCGACAAGAGAACTCTTGGTCTCCACAGATCTAGCATACACTAGACCCACTTTCACAACGGTTCTCGGTGGAATCGGGTCTCCAGCCTTAAACTCTCCAGCTCTCAAGTCGAGACTTTACCACGAAGCCATCGCGTCCCGTCATGTTTGACATGATGGTTATCTGAGTACTGCAGTTTATGACATTTTAGTTACTAAGTCAACTAAATGCAAAACGTGGTTAACAAATTCGTAAAATTACATCAGATTGCCTGAGTTTTATTTTTATGCAATGTAGCGATCACCTAGCATCCTATCAAATGCAAAATGAGTTTCAAACTTTTATGTGAGACATTATTGAATTCCGAGCAATTCCAACTAAAATAACTGAATAAAGTTGTTTTATATTTCCTAAATTGAGAGTAAGTATATTGACCAGTAAACATTCGATGATATTTCCACCCTTAACAATCAGTGGTAACTATGCTTGACACTTTCAGTTTACCTTGAACGATCTCTGGTAAGAACATTTACCGCTCCTTATTTTATTAATTAAATGACAAATCAGCGAACTTTTGATGTTTTAATATTTACGTCATCAGTTTATCAAGATATAACTCAAGACATTTTATTTGCTGATGGCCTGGAGTTATGCCCTATGAAGGGATAAACTTTGCACATATTGAAAACGTTTTTAGAGTTGCTAGAGTTTAAGTAACCTTGTGGAAGCTTCTTTACAATTATATATTATATTAAATGAAATATTATTCTTTCACAGAGTCTCAAAAATAAACTGTGGGTAGTTACAAAAATTCAATTAAATTGGTTATATATCTTTTATTTACTCAATTTCTTTAGAAATCAATTATTAAATTAAGTAAATGCCTTTTCTAAAGTGTGATAATGTATCTCATATTAATCACTGACACTCAATAAAGAAAATCACATAATAATAACAACACAACGACAAAAACACTTTATTTGAGCACATATCACGTAACACCGAAAAAAAGAAGCGTAAATGGATGCCACCTTATATACAAAAGACACCCACAATCACAATCATTGTCACCGCCAGGTCGGAGCGGAAGTGTCCAGATCTGTTTTTCAATTCCAACACTTTTTCTGGCAAGGGTCTATTGATGAGCAACTCCTCGCTGACAGACGTGACCACGTTGGCTATGGACGCTGCGCACGTGAGTCGGAGATCCCCAGGAGGGAGATGATGCGATGTCAAGGGGATACTGATTGAGGATGACGATGATTCCAACTGATCAGGATGCCGGATCACTTCTTGGGTGTCACGAATTGAGGCGGAATCCATCTGCACAAAGAAGCAGGAAGGAGACAGTGTCATTATGAAAGAAGGTGCAACGCCTGTTAACGGACGGTGAATCATTTTTGACTTGTTTTGATATCTTACAAGTAACAAGTTTCGATTAACTAGAGGAATTTGTATATTGCGTGGATGTGTCTTGAAAGAAATAAAGATAATCTTCAGTTTTAAGTTCAAAACTTTTAAATACACTTTTGTATTTTCTTTTTCTATAACTTTTCAATGACTCTAAAAGTACAGGAATTAATAATAATAGTAAATTAAAAACATAAATTTAAAAATTTAATTTTTAGTTACGTTAATCAATTAAAAAGTCTCTTTTTTTAGGGGATTATCTTGAGGCAAAATGTATAAAATTATGCACACATAAAATTACGAAGTTTGCTGGTACAATAAATATAAGGAAAAATATGAAATTTCGATATAGACTGTAAATTTGTTTTCCCCCTGCGTAGATTGTATTAAAAAACTTGGGAAAATTACTTAAAATGCAAATGGAAATATTTAAATGTTCTTTAATATTTTTAGAAATTTGCACTTCAAAGAATATTAATATAAATTTTAAATGAAATTCTTTTCAATATTATTATTTTAAAAAATACGATGCCAAAAATAAGTTTTTTTTTTAATTTGCTCGTAACTAGTTTGTTTTCATTAAGTAATGAGGAGATAGTTAAAATATTTTAGAGAATTTATTACATAAACGAAATCAAGTTTTATTGGGATTGAAAACTCTATGTTTCATTTATAAATGGTTGATGAATTATTATATTTATGAAATGAAAACGAACATCAAATCTTCTTTTCGAATTTGAAGCAGTAGAAATAATTTAATTGTAACTTTGGAAATAAAAATGGCGGAAAACAATGCTATCGATGAGAAAAAGAGATCAAATAATAAATTACGTATGCAAAATGATTGATTTTATCTTTAATTCAAGGAAAAAATAAAATAAATAAGAAACAAAAGGGAGAAATGAATTCATTCTCCATCTTGAAAGGTGAATAAAAAGATATTTAGGCGGTATAAAAACCTTGCAAATGAATATTTTAAAACGGTATTGCCAATTATATAGGGTATTGATATGGGTTAAAAAAAATATAAAATTCAATTAAATAGATTATTGCCGTTTTTATTGCTGTTGGATAATTCTAGTGGCAATAAAAATGACGAAAATAAACGTATCAGAAAAATCGAAGATTTTAAATTCTTAAAAGTACTTAAATAATTCAGTATGTAAATATTTGTATTTATGAAAAGTATTAATATTTCATTCGCCATAGCATACTATTTTTTTGTACTTACAACTTAGGATTCATTTTAAAAAGAATTAAAGAAATTAAATAACATTAAAATTTGAGGCTTATATATTTGCATTAACGAACTATACATAAAAGAAAATATCCTTGTTGAGAATAACCTTTTCTTGAAATATGTAAAGTATGCATCTTCCAATTCTTAAGCATTTTAGAAAACATGATAAAGGCGAATAAATCTAATGATATCCATTCTTCTGATTCAGAAAAGTTCTAATGTTGTGCTGATTCTGATGTTGTGCAATAGAAAAACTTTTGAATTCTTCTAAAACTTTCGAAGAATTCATTAGTGATGAAAATTCTTTTTCGAAAAATATTCAAATTATCAAGCCTACTCTTATTTTCGAGTACAGCAACAACAAGCAAATCCGCTCGTGACATAATAGAGGGAAATTTGAATAAAATACGAATTTACTAATGCTGGAAGATTAAAGAAAATTCTTTTTAATGCAGTTTTGTAAAAATACTCACAGATTAAAAGATTAGACATTTCTTGGAATCGCTGCAAAATGAAAGAATAACACCATAAAAAAGAACTATCTCTTATTTTTATTTTTAAATTAAAGTAAGACTTTAAAAGAAATGCTGTTTATATAATTTCAGGAAAGAATGAAATTATTCTGGTTTCTTACTTTTATTTTAATAGAAGGATTATAAAATTAACGTTTTCATGATTTGATCATACAGTGAGCACTTTTATACTTTTATCAATTAATTTGATTTTATTTTTCAAATAACTGCTTAAGTTTCTTTTCTTTGCTAACTTAATATTTTTTTTTTGTTTTCTATTTTTTTGCTAGTGCCTTCCATTAGCTCATGCGATCAAAACACTCACAAGAATCTGCTGTCTACATTTCAAAAATTATATAATACATGTTGAGATAAGGAGGAATAATACAATATCAGAAAAAATCCATAACTTAATTCATTCTCCTTAGTGTATCAATACAATTAGAAACGAAAAGGTTTTTCATTTATATAAAAGTTATTTTTTTTAATTTTTATATAATCGAGAAAGCGAAATGATTTGGATAGTCTTTGATGGAAAAAATTTTACTCTTTAGTTAAAATATCATTTTTCTGATTCACGCATTAGTGCAATCTATATTTCAAGAAAATATCATTATATAAGATTTTTGTTTTTTATCGATAAAATTAATATTCTTTCCATTATAAACTAAATTTGCTATATTAAAAGTATTTATTTTTAAATTTTGAAATGAAAAAAATTAATCGATTTGTATTATTTTATTAACAATGCATTACCAAAAAAAAACATTTCGTTTCCATTTAATATTACAAAGTATCTTACCAGAACGTCGTTGACGTACCAGCTGAGATTTGCAGCTGGTTTGGATTTAGCTGAAGAACAGCGGACAGTTATATTGTCCCCATATTCTGTAACTTCACCATAAATGAGAGGTGATGATTCTGGTGGAACTATAGGAATACAAAAATGTACTTATCAATAAGGGAGAATAAGTAACTGTTCGTGAAGCACTTTACTGACAGTCATTAAAATTTACTTATCGATAAGTGAGCGTTAATAACTGATCGTAAACAGTTCACTGACAGCCACTGAAATTTAATTATCAGTAAGTGAATATGATCCTCGGGCTGAGAAAGGTCGACTCAGCCTTTCAATCCTTCAGTGGGTCAGTAAACTGAGGACCAAGCATGCTTGAGAACTAAACACTGGGGGTCCACGTTAGGCTAACCACCTAATGGGACACATGCCTTGCAACCCAGGGCCCTCGGTCAAGAATTCAGATATGGCCCACATAGGCTTTCGTGCCACTGAGTTTAGTTTAAGGGAATAGTAATTGATCTTGAGAACTTCACTGACAACATTTAACGGACATCTATCAGAATGTTTAAGTGGCATGTGCTTTAAAATCTTAATGAACTTCCACATTTATACATACGTAAAGGCAAATTTGGTTTTTAAGTTGGCATGCTATTTGACTTTCTTTATTATTTGTATATCTTGCCAAGTATTATACTTTCTAATTTTCAAAATTAGATTTTTTTATATCCTTTTACTTTCAATTTAAACTGTGTTACAATTAAATAAATAAAAATGAGACCCTGGACTATACGTACCATTAACATTATCTCGTATTGTAATAACAGTCTCTTCCTTCTTAATTATATTCAAAAGTTTATTAAGAGGCATAGTGCAGAAAGTCCATTACATTTATGGCTTTAACATTTCCTTACAAAACTTTTTTTTTCCATTTCCTACTTAATTTCTGTCTAATTTTTATTATTTTACAGATATTAATAATAATGAAATATAAACATAAAAATTAGCTGAATATACTGCTTTTAATTAAAAGAAACTATTCATTAAAAATAAAAATGTATCTTTTCAAATTTACAATGCTCATATAATAAAGAAAACTTAAATGCAATAAAAATCACATAATTTGTGAGCTTTGACCTACAAAACAAAAACAGAATATCGTTATCGTTTATTGAGTTACAATAAAGTTATTTTTATCCTGATAATTATAAATGATTGATGACTATTTTGAATTCATTTAAAATATGTATTGCATAAATATATTTTTCTTTATAAGATTTTATTTCTCTTTTTCTTTTTGCAGGAAAGTATTTATTTAAGAAAATTATACTAAGATATCTTAACATCCATATGCTTTTTTAGTATTAGAGTATAATATTAACTATTTCGTTGTAGTGAAACTTTTGCAGGTTGGTCATAACTCGCTTTAAGTGTTCTTCTGCATTTTAAAATTTTTCAACATTTAAAACGCTTTGTAAATGTTTACTTGCTGGAGCTTTTATTTTTGTTTGTTCTAATGCTGCGAAGAACAGAGGAAACAGAAATTTTCGCGGATATGACTAGACGGGGGAAGGGGTAAATAAAAAGATTCGTATTTCTGACAACAAGCAAATAAGCATATGCTTATTCAAAAATGTCATATAATTATTATAATATTATTTTATCGATGTCCTTGAGAGTTTTCAAGATATAAATAGATCTAATAAACTAGAAAAATAAATGAAGAACTATTTTTAAGCAATGCGGAATTGAGCAGAAAGCTTCTAATCTTATTGCAAATTGGTTTTAAATTTTGTGAAAATATGAATTAAATTTTTAAGTACCTCCCACTTGTGAAAAATTTTCAGTTTCTGATTTATTAAAGTTTATTGTAATTAATATAGTTAACTCTGCTGATAATTTAAATTAAGTTTCATTTTTTAAAATTTCCAAATAATGAATCTATCGACTATATGATATTTATTATTTCTGATACCATTAAAATTTTATCTCGGACATTTTTATCTATATTGACTATATTTTTCCATTGAGATGTTTATCAAGTAATATTGACACCAGTGAAAATATTGTACTACTATTACTTACAAACAAGTTTGAATTGCACAAAATCATCAGAAAAACACATGTTTCTGAATTATTCTAGGAAATAGAAACAAAAATCGTCCGTTTGAGCCCAAACTTTTTCTATCTCAGAAATATCATGTGTCTGAAAAAGAGATGACAGAACAAATATTTCCCCTTGACCCTTTCACTCTTTTCAAATCCAAAAGTCAAAACACAAAAAATATCTAAAAGCGACATTGTGAATTGTCGTAGACTTCCTTCAAACTTTACTTACTATAAACCCAACACATTATCTCGAATCTTCAACATTTTCTTTTAAACCCATAAAAAGTTGGCTTGTAAAAAAAAAAAAAACACGTATATGGTCGATGTTAAGAAAAAGTAAAAGAAAGATATTTTAAAGTATTTTCTACACTTTCGTTTCTTACTATCATTACATGTACTGAACCTTAAAAGTATTCAAGTTTCATTTATAATGTAACAGACACTAATAAATTTTTTAAATCTTTAAAGATTGTTTTTGTTTTAATTTTAGAAACATAAATCGATCAGGAAAAGCTAACCAACACTGTAAAATTTAAAATTTTAATGCATTCAAGTTAGTAAAAAATATAGTTTGAAAATCAAGTAATCTTGCATGTTTTGAAATTAAAAATTAATATGAAATGGATTTCTAATAATCATTTTGTTATGAAGCATATAAATAATTACTTTATTTAACTTACCTATTTGGTTAAACAATTTGAAAAAAAGCATTTTTCAATATTTTTGCCGATTAATCTCGACTTTTCCGATTGGTTTTTCATAAATATTAAAATTATTCTAATATCGAACTTAGAAAAAAATATTTTTTTAAAGTCCAGTGCTGAAATGGTATTATGAAGATTTCGTTTTAAAACTGCTCGATATTTAATATTTCAAAGTAATTGTCTAAATTTTTACCTCTTAACTGTTTTGACTGAGTGCCATATGTGCATCAATTCATCGAATTTTGATAGGTGGAAGCAAAAAATAAACCATTCATAACGATTATAATTAAATATTAAAATTACTACGAATACATATATCAGTTAAATATTCAATGGAATTCCATTTGAATCAAAGTAGGAAAATATTTCCAAAATAGAAGGTATCATCTTATTAGGTAGTAAAGAAAGTAAAACAATTAAATTGTTAATATGGTAACTGCGATTTTTCATTTCTTACTGGATTGAAAAAAATTGTTTATAATGCAAAGTTAACCAAAAGTATATATAAGTTCTTCCATAAAATATTAAAAAATACCTAAAAGAAACTCATAGCAATCTATATAGGTATCCTTATAGATTGAATAGAATTTATAGATCGTATAGAATTTATCCGTAAATTCTATACTGACTTATTCGAATTTAATATAGGCTTTATTTGGATAAGAACTTGAAAAAAAGTTAGAAAATTGATAATTCATGAGTGAGGTAATTGTGAGGTATATTTGGTAATTAAAAATTAAATATCGTAATTTTCAATAGTCCGTGAGTAATATCATAGAGCACTTTATGGAGAAAAAAAAGTACAATTAGATATTTAAAATTTATGAAAAACGAAACTAATAAAATTATTCTTTATGATTTTTTATTAATAAGGAAATTAGATATTTAAAATTTATTAAAAACTAAACTAACAAAATTATTATTTATGATTTTTTTATTAATAGGGTAAAAGTAATATTCAAAAATATTCAGTAATATTCAAGAGAATAAAAGCAATAATTGATGAATTATTGATCACAATTTGAAATAATTAAAAATTTCATCGAAAAAAATATTTAGTAAACTGATAGTAGTTTTAGAATTCAGTACAAATATTGTAACATACAATTAACTCTATTTTTGACATGATGTATCATTCTTGTGAGGGCACTGTGAAAGGAGGGAAACCGCAAGCGAGCTGAAGTGAAGAGAGTTCAAGGGTGGAATGGTCAGAGAGAGACGGTGTATGATGTGAGCGGGTTGGTGTTCGAAATTTGATGGTGTAAACGGGCTGTTCATGTAATAAATATGTCTCTGTTTTGTGTCGTCCATAAGTGAATGTTAATTAAATGTTTTTAAAAAAAGTTAAATTTGTTGTCATTCCGATTATTTCATTAACACTTGCTAATGAAAGGGCTGCTTCCTGCTTTTAGTTTTCTTTCTAGGTACAGAATCGAAATTTAGAGAGCTCAGGAGGGCAGACAATTCCCAATTTTATCTTTCAAATAATATGAGAATTCTTTCATGCAGGTGTTTTATAGTTCGCCCGCAAAGCTCCCGAATTAGAGGAGCTTATTCAATAATCTAATTAGAAAAATCCTACAAAAAATTGATGATTACACGATAGGTTATTAAAGAAGGTCATAGACCTGTTGATATTTCGACGAACATCCGTATACCGATGCACTGTTTGTTGCATGTAGTGACATTGTCATGAAGTATCAAAACTTCCGAAAATAGTTTTATATTGATACAATAGAGCCTCATTTTTATTTTACAAACAACAACACTTTTCACATAGAATTTAATTGGTTCTTTAAATTTATTAAAGGGAATGTATTCAGTCACATGCTATAACATCTTTATCAATTCTAAGCACTTGCTTCTATATAATAAGCTTTTAAACTGAAAATAATAAATATGTACATATTGGTATCAAAGCGTTTCCTTTATTTGAATAAGTATCATTTTAAATTTTATCAATTAGTTTAAATGCAAAAGAAAATTATTGAATATTTGTAAATGATCAGGAGTTTTGAATATGTCTTTGGAAATTTCGTCCAATAAAGTCATCCAAATTCATATATATGTTGCCTGAATAATTATTAAAACATTTATTTATATAATGCGTTCTTTATCCTTATTTCATTAATTTGAAATAATAGATTCAACTTGTGCAATTGAAACAAGAGCATGAATAGAATATTAATTTTTTGGAAATAAAAAAGTTGAGTGTTAAATTTATGATGCAAATCAATTTAAATCAAAGACATCAGCAATTTAAATTTTTTTATTTCTGCAAATATTACGAGAAAAAAGTGTAATCAGAATATAAATTTTTTAGCATAATATTTGTATAAATACAAAGTTATTCAGGACATTTTCATGTAAGATAAATGAAAAAAAAGAAGAGTATATCATGGAAAATTGTATAAGTAGGTAGTATATATATTAGCAAAGCACTGGATAAGATTTTAACAAAAAAGTATTTTGACACGCTTCCTGCACTAAAAAATTCAAATCTGAATTTATTCGATAAATATTTCAACTTGCATCTTGTTTCTCCCTTTTGATAGTTTCAAAAGATGCCACCGTTTTCTTTAATATCTATTTCATTTGCATATTTTTATTTTTATTTGATTTTGTAATTCTTCTGTAGTGTTCATGTTGTTAAATTAAAAAACACGAATTGTATTGCAAAAGTTCAGAATTAATAATTTTGCTTCATACTTATTATGCCACAAAATGTATCTGTTAACAAAGGACTAGAATTAATTAACTCTTAAACTCTGTTAAGAGAAGGAAAAATTGATAATCCGATTTATGTAAACACGAGTGCTTCGTATTATCGGGATTAGTATCATTTCTTTGTCGAGGAAATTTAGTCCGAAAGTCAGAATGAATAGAAGCTCTTGTATCAGAGAGCGTTTGTAGCAGGGTTAATCTGAATTTTTCCGTTTGATTTGAATATCAAAATAAATTAGTTAAATATCTTTATTAAATAGATCTTTATTATCAAGATAAGACTGCGTTGTAATTATCATTTATTTATTGTTTATTTTTATGGCTTTTTTTATACTTCTTCATTATAATTTAATCATAATACTTTTCTTTAATGTTTGACTTTCATAATCAATTTCACATGCCCTTCACATAATTTTTACACCTTTTATACACCTTTTTCGCAATTAAAAATTTAGAATTTAGGAATATAAAAAGATTGTGAAATGTTTCACTTATGGAGCTTCTCTCCATTTCATTTTTTTATACATATTCATGAATATTCGCATGTAATTTTTATTCGTCATACAATGAATGCAAATATTTTTAAATGAAATAAAGATATTTTTTTTATTCAAAAAGAAATAAAAAAATGAATAAGACTTAAATACTACAACAATTACTACTTCCTTAATTTCAAATATATCTATTCAAAAAATTATTGTAATGTTAATTACAATATGAAAAAAAAAGATGAAGTAAGCATTCTAACACTTCAGCTTTAACAAAATTAATAGTATAATTACAAAAATGTTCCTTCAAACTATAGTTTTCTATTTTTAATAAAATTATAGAAATATAAAAATGGAACTAATATCAATTCTTTACAATTTTTAGTTGAATTGACGATGTATGATAATTGCAATTACTTTTTATAATTTCTGGCAAATACATTTTCTCATTTTATTTTCAACCTTTATTATCATATTTCTAACTTATCTGTTTAATTTATAATAAATGAAGATGCTAATAATTTATTTATCTTTTTACCGCACTTATGAATTACCATTATTGGCTGACTCTTCAAATTTAACACTGAGGGGAAAGAATTACTTAAACAAATTTGCATAATTGTTTAGAATTGAAAAAAATTGACTCAAAACAATTGTCTTTTTATTTTTGAAAAAATAATTTCTGATTGAATTTTTACCATTGTTCCCTTTTTGAACTTCATTCTATGAAATAATGAAATTAATATACTAAATTGAGCATATTTCCCTTGCCAATTATACAGATAGAAAAGAAAGAAAGAATATTTTAATCCCCCATTAGTATATTACAACATTTGTAATTAATGAAAAAATTATGTTTTCTAAGCTAAATAATTTTGAAGCATTAGATTAATGACAACAAGATGGAAAATTTCTTTGTTTCAATTTATTTTTATTTGTATCTCAAATAAATATTTTCTTATGAAAAAAATCTATAGTATTTCAGTTTAATTCAAAATGCTGGGTGTAAGAAAATCTCAGTTAGAAAATTCCAATTACCATAAATATACTTTCTCCAATAACTCTCTTTCCAAATATTTTTTTTTTCCTTTCGATTGGCAAATACCACTTTATAATAAATTATTGACTGCTCTCTGAAAATCGGGTAGCAACTGTTACAAGTTCGGTTTGAACTAAGAATTGAAAAGGATACTTTATAATGCAATTTTATTTCATTCTCAAGCAAACGCACGCTACAAAATACCAAAGTTGGTAAGTTTAGTCTTCACTTAGCAAACTCACTACAAATGATTTTTTTATTTCGTTTACACATATTTCAATTTTTTTAAATGTACAATCACTATTTTACAAGTCTGAAAAAGTAAACTATATGAAATGAATTTGTATTTCTAGTTTAATATTAAATTCACATCGTTTTATTTATTTAATCAGTTAACTGTTTCGCCCTCTTTGGAAAATACGTATCTAAACTGCGCTGTAAAAATTTAGCGATGACGAGTATTCTCGTCAAACACAGAGTATGTGTAAAATTAAATTATATTGTAATGAAATGACTTTTATTTCTTTTTATTTCAATAATCACATGTATTTATTTACTTAAACCAACATACATTTTTTGTGCATATGAACGAAAATAAGCATAAAAAATGAATTTATTATTTTAATTTGTTGTTTGAGAATGTTATTGGGCAAAGTTTGGTACAAAAGGATTCTCATCCTGGTTTCTATTACCAGGCGTGCTACTTATTGAATAGTCTAAAACAATTTTTGGTTACCTAATTGCTTCTGGGTTGACTATTACAACACAGTGATACATTTAAGAAAAACAATTCGTATTATATGCAAGTTTTTTTATAATAATTATTAATAATCTTTTATTTATTCCTTTGGTTTCGACTTAATCTCAGCGTATTTTAAACACTTTAAAATTTACGAATATGTTTGAGTTTCAACTAAAATTCTAATTCAAACTGTAGATTGTCACTACTTATTTTTCCTGATGAATAAACTCGTCATAACGCAAAATGCTGTACGTTCTCCATGACGAACACACTCGTTAAAAACAGTCAACTAGTAAATGAAATAATAAATATTATTAATTAAAATGATAAAGGTGTTATTTGAAAAGAAAAGAAATAGTAATACATGTAATGCTTCACAATACAATATTCATGATGCATGTATTTTAGGTCATATTGGTATTTGTTTTAACATTTTGATTAATTGTATTCCGCTTTCAAAACATTACAATTCTTCTAATTATGGCAAACATCGATTACACCAATCAATTTCAGGCAATATAAATTAGACAGGCATATTTTCATTTAATTCAACAAAAAATTATTATACATTACTATATTCGATGTTACTAAAATCCCTCTCAGTTTATACATGGAAATTGTAAATTAATAGAAGGCCAAACCTTTCATTTAATAACAAACATCATATTGATTCGTGTAACTTATTTAATAAAAAAATCTGTATAATTATTTTTCTAGTTATTAATATGTACACTGAGATAAAACAGAATTCTAGCGATTCATATTTAGTGAGATAAATTAGCAATTTTTAGCTTTTACATGGCTTTACGTACAATCGGAAAAAATATAGATTTTTTTCGATGGTATAGAAGCCGCATTTTAAAAATATTATAAAATACGCAGAGATAAATCAAAACGTGTGGAAATACTCACTGTAAACAACAACATCTCTGTGTACCTGAACGCAACCAAAGTAAGGTTCATCTGCAGATATTTGACAAGTATACTGTCCTTCACTCTGTAATGTTAAATTTCGAAGATAAACTGTGTTTGGACTGGACTTGGAAAGCTGAAAAAGAACAAATGAAAAAATATTTTCATGCAAGATAGTTGAAAATTTATCGAAATTTGACAAAGGTTTTCATTTATATGTATTCTGTATTTTCCGATAGCTAATTAAATATGACTAATAACGACAAGGCAATAAGATGGTGGGAAAAATGACCTTTCAGAAATATATATCTATGTATAAGTTCATATTGAAATTCCGATAGAGTATAACTAGGGTATAATGCATCACACATTTGAAAATTTAAGAAAAATAATGCTATCTAATTATAATTTATTAGGGATTAAAAAATTAAACTATGTGATATTTAAATATTGTGTCTTTTACAAACGCTAATCCTAAATATGATAGCAATTGCTTTATATTTAGGTTATTTCCTTTACTTTTATCCATTATTATTTAGGGCCACATAAAATTTTAATTAAGGAAAATTCCAATCTAATAATTGTTTGAACTATTTTAAGAACAATTAACGGAAATAAATGTATCATTATTGCTACAATAAATAAAATTCCAATGATAGACAAATCAATAGTACGCTGATATTTCAACAAAAGGGATACTAGTATATTTCTGTACTTGTAATATTTTTATACCAAGATCAGGAAGTATTTGTTAATCATAATTAAAATATGAATATCTTAATTATTAAGACAATTACCGGTTTATATTTATGGTACAAAAATAATGCTGAATAAAAAGCTTTGAAGCACTTAAAATGAAGCAATAAAAATCAGCAAAATTAAAATGACTTACTTAAAATTTCATAAGCAATGCAATAAAATTCCGATCTTTAAAGATTCTGTTTTCAAGAAGGAAATTCAAGATAGCATTATATCATAAAAGAAAGTTTTGGTACATGTTATTTTGATTCACGAATTATATCAAAAAATAATTTATCGTGCATCAATGATGTTCAAACATAAATTTATTTTTAACACTTATTATATGATACATTCGAATTGAGTTGGAACGATTCGATTTAATCAATGTAAAAAAGCCTCGAATAATTGGAATTTAAAATCTTTATATCTTCCGGAATTGAAAACGATACATTTTGTCGTTTAGAAAAACTCAGAAGATAATACACTCGATGGCTTTTCCAAAATCCACTCTGAAATATTTAATGATGACAATCCTATTTGTAAATAATATTTAGAATCAGGAAATGTTCTAAACGAGTTTTATATTTTTCAAATTGAAATGGCCAAATAATCATTTACATAAGAGGACCTGGGAAAAAAACAAGTTTATTTCAAAACAAAAATAGAGAAAGATAGAGTAAAAATACGTGGGAAAGTATCCAAATAGTAGTATATTTGAAGTCAGACAAGAGCACTTTAGATATCCAGCTTATTTATTTGAAAGATAAGATATATGTTTGGGGAATAAACAAAATAACTTTAGGAAAATTCCCATTAGATTGAAAACGTCGTTTTTTTTTTAAAAAAAAATGATTCCCTGATATGTTTGGGACAAGCGGCACCAGATCTAGAGGTACGACTTTAGTGTCAAAAGTGGAACTTAGGATACATTTTTGCCTTTTAAAATAAAAATACCTTTCCTTATTTTGTTGCACTACATTTTTTAGCAGTTTAAGCTAAATATGATATATATTTGCTAGAAAACAGTTACAATTGAGTTAAATGTTATACTGTCTTAAGATATCCTTTTCATAAATATGAAATTTTGATTTATTTTTGCATTTAAGTTAAATATTTTAGTTATTTATTTTTAATGAGATATTTCTCAATAGTTTTGTCTCAATTTATAGTGTCATATAAGACTAAAGATATTATTTTCAATGTAATGTTTTCATTATTTCCGTTTATTTCTTTAATGAAAGCCTCCAATAGCCATAGATTTTTTTCCTTAATTTTAGGAATGAGAAATGATTTCAGATCTGTTCGCTTCGAATATTTTAGTGAATAAATATTTCACCGCAGCAAATAGATAATTCTTCTTTTAGATAATTCAGATAAATAATTCACATGAATTCTTCAGTTGATTGTTCTGGTTAATATAAAACAAAATTTTTGAATAATAGTTCTTACAAACATTTTGTCATCGATGTGTGAAAAATTAGAAAATTACATGCTTTAAAATAAAAAATATTGATTCTAAACATTCTCTAATAAAATCGTATTTATTCCATTTATAATATTATTTCTATGTTAGCTAACCTCAGAAGATTTGCTTTGTTATTATACTCAATGCTGCTTATTATTCTATTGATTTTCAGTGATGCAATTACAATTGTATCATAATATCCAAATTTTTGATAAAATTTTTATTTTATAATTTTTAATGCAGAAGTAAAAATGTAATTCTAAATTATTTATTTATATAATTTTCTTCCTTTTTTTTTGTTTTTTATATATTTCGTACAGGAAATTCAAATGAATCAGATTAAAAGACTGTTTATAACTTTCACATTTTATAAATACTTTTTCCAGTCTTTTTCATAGATAAAAAAAAAGATTATTTTCTATTGTGCCTCCGGAAATTTCTTTAAAAATAATTAAATTTAATATATTTACATAACTCATTCACATAATAAGAACACAGAATGTTTAAAATGGATAAACACTGAAATAATCAGTTAAACTTTGAGTACATTTTCCCTGGCTTCTAGGATTTTCATACTTAACAGCGCTAAATTAATTTGAACAATTAAATAAATAATTAAATTAATTATAAGATTAACTTATTATTTTTATTTTAATCTCCAAAGTCTGTGCATATCTTTCCTAGCTTCTGGATTTTCTTATTTAACGGCGCAAATCTGATCAGAACACACACCACAAAATTGCTGTTCTCAATGCGATGAGTATTACTTTTCTCTATGGTGAGGATAATGAACATGTCTACATTAATATTGTTTATATTTAATAGAACAGCTTAATAATGTTCTAACATTTCCATGCATTAGCCATTTAATTTTATTAAGACGAATCAAATTTCAAAACTTGAAATTTATACTTGATCTTGAAAGATAAAATATAAGAAGAAGGTAATTCCTCATACATTACATATCTTAATGCAAATATTATTTTTAAAAAAGTAAAGAAATTTACAAAGAGCATTCATTTCTTTAATTTTTTTCTCATATGATGCATTTCTCTCAACACTATCATCCATGAGTGCCAGATATGTTCCATAGTTTTTGCTTTTTCAAAACTCCAAGACACTCTTTCATTAATGCATCTATCTTCAAAAGGCATTCATTTCTAATGGCTTTCGAAATATGCTACTACCACTTCTTTCTTTCTTTTCTGAATTCCTTGAAACTGTCTTTTGTTTTGGAAAAAATAGTTCGTTTGCCATATAGTTGGAAATTTTCACATACGTTAGAAGAATGTGGTATTCCCTAGACATGAGAAATGCATTAGGTTTCTGACAACGGTTTGCGTGCAAGAAATGCATTATAAGATTACAATATTAACGACATTCCCTTGTGACAAGAAGCAGAATTTTCAAGAATTGCATAAATGTAGAATATAGAGGAGAAATAAAAAAAAGTTAACGCATAGAATGTACGTTTGGACAAAAAAGTATGAAACGTTTCAAGAAAACAAATGTTACAAAAACACAACATTGACTTTGTTAAGATTGATATTTTAACAAGAAGATTGATGCAATTGGTTAATAATGTTCCCATCCTACAGATTTGGAAACTGTAAATTGGCTTCTCCGACCACCACTAACACATATGAATTAAATCTGACTGACAGGACACTAGTAACAGCATTCGCGGGACTAAGGTTGAATCCTAAGGGCCATCACAATCTTACCCGTACAACCCTTCCCACGGAAACCTTCCCGTCATCGGTAGTTGTTAGCCGACCCTCACCATTACTGTACCCATACGAGTATCGAGAACCAACCACCATGCTGGAAGCTTCTCATATCTGAAGTGCCCCCAATAGGAGCCTACAAGTTTGAAAAAAAAATGTGTTAAATATTATAAATTAATTAATCTGTTAATTGAAATAATACGTGAATGTTAGCTAGAAGCGTTGACTTTTCAAAGTAACGACAAAGTTGAATAATATTCATGGATTATAATTCCGATTATATTATTAATTTTATCAATTAATAATTATGCAAAACACAAAACAATTATTTTTTAACCCATTGTAAATATACCTGATACATTATAGAAATTCCTAGTAATCCATATATTATTTATAAGAATTATATAAACTTTATATATATTTATATTCTCAGTTTAAATATTTAAGCAAATTTGTATGTACTGTAATCGTGTGATTTGAAAAAAATGGACGAACGTATGTTAGAGGAGATGGAAATAGCAACTGATGGATTAAAATAATGCTGAGTTTTCTAGTAAATAATATTGAATTTACAGAATATAAGATAAAATATCATTGAAAAAATATATTAAGCGAATTTTATAAACTGTCTAAGAAATAAGTTCATTTTTAGTAAAAAATTTTTAATTGATCATACTCGTATAAAAGAAACCAGAGGAATTCACATTATTGATTTCAAAGTTTGAAGTGGAAAATGGAAGGAAATTGCGAGCTAAATTATTTTCAACACGTTTAGAAGGATTTGTTATTACCACAGTAAAAATTTGTTCGTGAGATATCGGCTATGTCGCAAACTGCCTATTCCTCCGTAAATACTATTATTATAAAATGGAAACACGTGTCTACTGTGCAATCGCTAACAGGTCGACCCTGGCTTCAATAGATGGACACTGCAAATGACTGAAGACAGTCACATTAAAAAACTGCATGGAAATAACTGATCGAATTTGCGATGAATTTCCAGAAACTTCTGGAATAATAGTCAGTACAATGAAAGTTCGTAAAGATTGATTCTCGTCATGGTCGAGCAGAATGTTTTAAATTTCACATTGACGTGACAAATGCGAAGCATCACTTACAATGTCGTAAATCTCGATAACAATTGAGTCGAAAGTATGGCTTAGAATAAAATGAATAAATGCTGAATACCAACCCTTCATATTACACTTTGAAATTCCGAAAGAGTAAAATATGCTATATTTCGAGTATGTACAATGAAAATTTATTTTTAAAAATATTTCTCCTTTCTAGGCAATTTATAGATTTTTCTTAATATAGTGAAGCTTAGCATTCTTTATTTTAAAACTCTTCGTTCTGTAAACAAAAACGCTGAGGAAAAATTTGAATTTTTTTTAAAGAAATAATTCTTTATATTTTTGTGCTATATTTATGCTAAATTACATGAATGACAGACGTGCTATATTTATATTAAAGCATATAAATAAATATATCGCTATTTTTTTAAAATAATAGTTGCCTCTTGTTCAACGGAGGTGTTCAAAATTCCTTTATCTGTCAATTTCTAATTTGTTTTCGTAAATCTTCTCTTGGCCGACCCTTTTCAGTGAGACGTGAGCTCGTATACATAATTTTACATGGTTGAAGTTGAAAAACATTTCGTCCAGCTAGTGTTTTCAGGGATAAATTAAAAATTGCTTTTATCACCAAGTACTTTTAATACATATTATGGATTATAAAAGAAGGCATTTCTTTAATATATATTTCTAAAATCAATTTACTGTAAGAAAAAGATTACAAATTATTTATTTCGCTTGCTATTATAATTATTGCATTTAAGAAGTATCCAAACAAGTATCTGTAGTAAGGGTATGGTTAGAAATCAAAGGTCCGAGGCTAACATAGTGCTAAAATTTTACAGATTCTTGAGTTTATTACATTTTTACAGAAAGGGTTCCTTATACAGTTCTTAATAACTTATAGTACATATTAAATTTCAAATTTACATTGTTTTTACATTTTTTGAACAAAACGGTTTGCACTTTGGAATTCGAATAAAAATATTTCCCAAGAGTCATTCTGCCTTCATAATTTTTAATATTTTAAATACTGTTATTCATTTTTCTTTCTGTTGTGTCAAACAGATTTTCATCTGACATTCTGAAGATGTTCACAACCATCATGAATAATTTACCAGACTCACCACCATTTTTTAAAGAAAAACAAAAACAACAAAAAAAAAACAAGCTCCTATATATAAAAAAGCAAGTAACTATCGAATAAAAGTCAATGTATTTTTATCAAATGCTTGAAAAGCAACACAGTTGCAATATATTGCATTTGCAATAAGGACCTAAGCCTGCAAGAAGGATCTGCATGCCTTCTAGCATGAGACCTAATTCCCGTTGGCTTCAAAAATACTGAGCGAAGGCTTATCGGGAAGGGTATGTGAAAGTGGGAGGGAGAGAAAGGAAATGGTTAAGGTTCCGATTTTTATACCCGAGTGCAAGCCGTAACGAAGACACCCTCCAGCTCATTCTTTCTAGTAAGGTCTTTCGGTTATGTAAAGAAATCGGCAACAGCTAAAGAAGGCGTAAGAGCCTTGTCACACATTCAAGGAAGGAAATCGGCATCCGATCTCCGATGAAAGAATAGCGAGAAAGAAATCTCCTCAGGAAAATAATCAAAACAGGACAGTAATCGATTACAAGTAGAAATGGCAACTCTTGGCGGAAATGCTTGGCGATTTTTTTTTCAGCAGAAGTAAATGCTTAAAACGATGCGCCAAAAGCAAAAACTTCACTTGACAGAATTTATTTGTTGTAGCATTATTTCTTTTCAGAAACCGAGGCATTTTTTTAAAAATATTTATAACTATTATGGTAACACATTTATACCGTGTATTTTGTTCACTTTTCTCAGGAAAGTGAACAAATAGTTCACTATCCTGACAAATAAAATTCTAATTAGAAACCTAAATTTGCTTTTAAATGAAAATCTGCAATAAATACAATGCGAAACGGACATTGACTTAAACATTAATGTCATAGAATGCTTCTCTTTGTTTATAATGCTTTATGATATATTGCGGTGTACACAATATTTTTTTCCGGAACACATAACTTCAAATGACTTGCGCACATGGGAATATGAAAGTTTGAAAAATTATTTCAATACCTGACTATTTATCATGCCCAAAAGTATATGAAATCCAAAGTATAAAGGGTTGATATTATTAATTTTTTTTTAACTTAATAGAAACAATGATGCATAATTTCTAACATCTCTTGCCTCCAATTTCAGTCTTTTTTCTGTAAAACGATTGTTTGTGGCCTGTTTCTTTTTCATTTTGACCTTACATTTTCATTTTTGAGGTAATATAAAATCAGTAAAAATGCAAAATCGTTATTCATCTGAAATATTGCGTATTCTAATTATCGTTTGAAGTTGCAGTTTAAAATGGACAGTTTCAATAAAAAGGGGAAAATGTAGTACAGCTTTTTCATAAAATGAATGTGCATGATATATGAAATGAAAATGAAATTGTTTAAAATTGCATAATTGTTTATTCATTTAACTGACAGGTAAAATGTTTTATACATTTCCTTTATTCTACTTACTCATATAATATTTAGTTAGATAAACACTGAACGTCTGATTAAAATATGGGTGTCTCTGAAATGTAATGTTTTCAAACTATTAACTTTCTCAATTTTAATTTTTATCAATTAAAATATCCGTGAACATCTTTTTATATTTTTGTAAGTTCTTTAAATAAAAACTGGAAATTTATTTCATCCTGATTACATATGAAACGTACAGTGCGAGTTTTAAGACTTTTTTATTTGAAGTTAATTCTAGACAAAAAAAAATTTCGCTGAATTAGAGCTTTTTGGGCGAAATGAAAATGAAATTTTTGATTGGAAGTATGAATTAAAGTTGTATTGACGAAAGGTAAAAAATGTCATTGTTTTATCAAATATTCAATCATGAGATTTTCTTTCATTATTGAAAGTTAAACAAGAAGAATTATTCATAATATTTCCATAATTTACTAAGCACATAAAAGCAATAATGAATTTACAATGCAGTGAAATTTTGCAAAGAGAACCACACGTATAATGTTGTTGTGCTGTCATAGAAGATATCTCAATTAGGAAAAGGCATATACATAATTGATAGAAAATGTGTAATTCTATTAAAATAATAAGGCTTTGATGGTTTAGCCAATACTTATGGGAGTCAGCTGGCCATCAAAAGAGAATATTTCTAATTAAAAAGAGGGGAATCACTCTCTATAATTTAAAATTGTTAATGCAATTCTTTGTACCCATCTAAACAGATAATTTTTTCTTATTTTACTTTATTTTTAAGTACATAATTCAAACAAAAATCATAAATTATATGTTCACTGCTTGTATAGCATTAACTTGGCAAAAATATTCAGCTGTTTGTGGAATTCTTCCTTGCGACATAATTGTATCATCACAGCTTTGTATTAATGATAGCAGTGTTTTCATTGAATGTTATTCTATCAAGCGCAACTTTGCAAGTGATGTGAAATGTATAGAAACAAGTTCTCTTATTCCAGTAAAAGAGAAAGATTTCAAAGCCTAGAATTATTTCCACTGAAATATCTGTGGAAACGGAACATTAATTAGCAATGCTATAGTTTAGAGCATGTGTGACAAATAGTGCTTTCATTTCCAAATCCTAACAAAGCAGTCTTTCAGAAATAAACTATCCATTTGTTAAGCAGGAAGAACTTTTAATGATTGAAATGTTGATATGACATAAAAATTAGGAAGTGCTTTGAAAATGTATGTCCTTTAAAAGTACATAAAGCCAGAAAACATAAAGTTCTTTCATAGGATATTAAATTGTACTTTTAAGTATTTTAAAGTAGATTAATCTAAATGATTGCGTTTAATGATAAGCAAGAAAAATCTGCGAAAACCCAAGATGGATCTAAATTTAAACTTGCTAGCTTATGAATTGATTTTTTATGATTGATTGTTTTGAATTATTGAGATGCATGTGTGTGTTTACCAAAACATCTCCTTTTCATTCCAACGTCTTATTATCTGACAATCGGTTTCATTCAAAAAGAGAAACCATAAAGCCCTTATTTTATCAAATCTTTTAACAAACCAAAACGAAATTTAAGACTTTAAACATCTAGAGAAAATTTTAATATCCATAATTCAAAATTGAATGAAAATAGAAGGATATTTTTTACATTGTATAAGATGGATAAGAAAGTGTATTTATTTTTAACACGTGTCTAGAATTCATTAATGGAATACAATTTGTTATAATGAAGCTTCCATTATCTCAAAGAATAAAAATAGAAATATACTATTTGCACAGAAAGGATAGAATCCAAACTAGATATTTTTTTCACTGAAAAAAATATTAATGTCATTGTTAACTATTTTAATATCCAGGTACTGATAATATGAATACAGATCCTGTTTCTGTAGTTGATAGATAAATTGTTATGTAGGATGAGGCAATAGTCGGAAAAGTCTCTAAACGCTTAATCCTTTCCTTGTATCCTTTATTTCAGAAGCTCAGCTTTCAAACAACGGAATTATAGTTATTGAAAGCATTAAATGTTTTTCATGTTTTATGTTATTGAAAGCATTAAATGTTTTTCATGTTTTATGTTATTGAAAGCATTTAAATGTTTTTTGTTAATATTTTATCGTGCCATCAAAAATAGTGTATAATTTTTCGAAATGAAAAGTTATTTACGGTAACTGGCATTTGAATAGATAATGGTACGTAGAGCTTTTGCATCGCGTTAATCAACAAATTGCGTGATACTTTAAGATCTACCAACTTCCTAATAATAATCCCTAGATTAAATTTTAAACAGCACTACCAATAACATTTTATGGCAGAAAAAAATTGTTTCATATCCATCCATACTGAGGAAATAACAATTTTCTGTATTTATTAGTTTAAAAAATACAGATTTTTTTGAAGACACACACACATTTTGATTAATTCTGTGAAATGCATTCAGTTCCAAATGCATTATTTTTCGTTTTTAAATGAAACGAAACTGTGTATGTTTTACAAAATATTACATTAACAATGAAACATAAACTAATAACATCTGTTTTCTTTGACATCACGATACTTTAGAAGATTATTAATTAAATTTTATATGTGATATCAATGTATAAGTTCAAGCATTAGAAATAAAAATTAGGAAAAAAATCGATATGTTATCTGCGAAAAAATGAAAAAGAATTTCAGTACTATGGATGCATTTGTTTAGATTTGGACTACATGATTTTAACGACATTGTGCGAAACGAAATATTCTGTTAAATTACTCAAGCAATAATTCTACTATGACGAGCTAAGATATTATTGAATGAATATGATTTTATTGTAACTTTACTCATCATATTGCTTCTAAAAATATAGTATCGTAAAAATTATAATTCGTCTGTGCTTTTTGATGATAAATAGAATGAAGCAAAACAGATTGCAGATTTCTAAAAAAATGCAATCAGATTTCAATTTATTTGCAACGAGAAGAAACAACAATAAATAAAATTCTTATTTATTATAGGATTAATATTTAGAGTCCACAAATATAAACAAACTAAACGATTGATAATTTGATACTAAGCAAGGTACTGCTTTAATTTTGAGTGCAAGTAAGAGTATGTTCTTTATTCTCAGCCTTCAGATCCCGTTCTCAAGAATGTTTCATCCCTCGTATTCAGAATTAGACATTATTAGGCAAGAAGAATACGTTACTGAAATCATATCTCAGTTTCAAGTTACTAGCAAACTAATAAAGCTGTTTTTACAAAGAAACGGATGCAAGCTTTTCGGCAACCCACGCCTAAATTTATGTTAACCATGATTATACATGTAAGGTTTACATTTATGTTTAATGTTATTATTTCTGTATTCATAGATACAGTGTGGCAACAGCAGTTTTTTGTCATTAGTTTTCGCTACTTGTATTTGATATCGTATAAGAAATGTTACATTAATTAAATGTTTGTTCGGTCGACTGCGCCTTTCCAATCCTAAGGTAATTATCATACAATATTACCAGCTCTTATACACAACACTCCCAGTTAAACAGGCAATGTCTTATCTTCCAGACGGAACGACTTTTTGATTTCTTTATCATATAATCTTGTCAGAGCAATGCAAATCAGAGTAATGTTATGTTTGTAGTTTGTGTCTACAGAATATTTAATTTTATATTATAAAAAATTATATGAAGAGCATAACTGCTAAGTTATAATAACGTAACAGAATAATGAAGCTTAACAGAATATGATTACGTGTGATGTTCATATTTCCATTAATGTGGTTAGTCAGTATATCCCCGTGCCGGAATGTTGCTGGTTTAAAACTTGAAGTTTCCAAAGATTCTCCTAACTCAAGCCTGATGGACGTTAAATGTATCGTGTGCCAAGAATCCTCCTTCTTCTGTTTTCGAAAAATGAAGATAAGGTGTTTGTTACTTCGATGTCTTTCTGATTTTGAAACAGCTTTTAGTTATTATGATATATTTTTTAAGCTATGTTCATATATATTAAATGAAATACTGAAATAGCATTTGTATTTATCAGAGATTTTTAAATTAAGATACTACTCTTAAAACTTAGATCATAGGAAAAGCAATATAACTTGATCTCATTAATTATTAAATTCCATGATTGCATGCGTTCTTGTTAGTTATATTTATTAGGAAAATTAGAATATTTATCAAGCATGTCGCGTTAGCCATAATTTGCAAGGCCAAATATGACTTAATGAACTGCATGTAACAAATGTTTACGAATTCCAAACATTTTGAATTAACCATATATTTCCCACTTGACCGAAACATTTAAAGCAAAGTCACATTCAAATTCCTGAATAGAATATTGATATTGACTATTACGGTTTGAAATCATCCCATTACTTGTTCAGATTGAACAATTTATTTATAATAGAGTATGCTAGTTAATTTAAATTTTTAGCATGCATTATTGAATAAAGCTTACATTAAAGTTTTTCCTAATTTGAAATAAATATCAAGATTGGATATTTGTGTTTTCTAGAAGACAACCTTATAAAAATATATTAATTCGAACTACAAATTTGAAAGAAATTTAGATCTCTAATTACAAAAGTTGTTTAAAATATTTATGAATGAATGCTAAGGTTAATTTATTAAATACATCTCTTACCCGTTTGTGATTATTAATTGATTTAAAAACTTGAATTTATTTTTTTTCTTCAATTTTACTAATAGTAAAGGAAAGGGACAATTAAAATTTTCTCTTATGAAAATAATTAAAGGAAAAAAAATATTTTTATTATGAAAATTAACAAATTATTTTTAATTATAAATAATATTGTTCAACATTTATTTCATTATAATTTCTATTTGAAAGATAAGTGACTACTTTAAAATTAATTATATGAATTTTTATTGGCCGTCATTAATATTAATTTATATTTTGCATCATCAATTATAACATCATTTATTTTATATCAGTATTATTATCAGATAAAAGAAAGATATTTTTGTAGTTGAGAATATTATTATTAAGAATCGTATTGGCTTCTTTATTTCCTTTCAATTATTTTTTAAATTATTCATTTTTTTTCTTTCATTTAGTTTTTCTTCCAATTATTTTCTAAGTCATTCAATATTCTATTTTCAAACTTAAATTTAGTATAATTTTAATTCTTACAATAAATCCGGTGCATTCAAGGATTTTAACAAATACGTTGCGAGTTATTAATATTTCAAGAAATTCAAAGACAAATAAATGATTAAATTAATTTCATACATATTTTTAAAATAAAATTCAGATATAACTTTTGAGATTGAAAAATGTTTATTAGAGGAAGTTTTGTCATTCTTATTTTAAGAGACCGTGAAATTTATTTTAAAATCACCAATTGAGTGATAAGCCTTTAAAGAAGCTCTTTGCAAGTTTTGTTCAACATTACAAATCAGACAAGAGAAATCGTTCCCTATTTGCAAAAGAATAATTTCTAATAAAATGGGAAACAGTTAACTCATTACAAAAGTGAAAAAGCAAATTTATTTTTATCGTTTTACAAACAGGAAGAAAAGAGAATTTAAAAGTATTGTTTCACATTTTTTTTAATATTCATATACTCTGTAATTGAAATCTAATATAATTCATCAGTTATGTCATGCATCTCCAAATATTTCTATCTCTTTTGCAACCAATCACGCCTTTTAAAAGATTTGAAGCTCTCCATCATGCTTCATCATTATAATTAGCGTGATTAAACACATTGCAAAAAAATATCGAAAGCCGTATATTTTTTTTAAATAAAAATTATAAGATAAATTTATATGAACTAAAATAATAACTTGCTTGAAAAGTAAGCGAAAGATATTAAAACCCATGACTGATTACAAATTATAATGATAATACTCTATATAAAATATAGCTTCTAATTGCATTCAATTAATTTATCATATGACTCTGCAGTTACAGATATAGAGTATAAGAATGTACTTTTTTAACAAATTTAAATTGGAGATTTATAAACACTTTAAAACATCATGAAAAAAGTTAAATTTTGTAGACAAATATTCAAAGGATCAGTAGTTTTTTAAAGTCTACAGTTCCCTTATTTGGAAACTCAAATATTTATTAATCATAATTACAAATAAAAATTACTACTCACATCTATGTCTAATCCTGGAGCTGGGAAAGCCATGTACTGTGGGGATAGACTCGGAAAGAATCTGAAAAACTCCACGTGGTCCTTGTACCACTTCACCGAGTAAAGTTTTTCCTTTCCAAGGTCATAGAAGCAGGTGAGAATAGCTGAATCGCCCGGAACTACCAGAGAAGGCACCTCAAAACGGGTGATTTTGAGACCGATGCTGATGATAGGGAAAACTATGGAAGATTCATGGCCATTTTTAGTTCAGAAAAAAAAACTATTTAACTGTTATTGCATTCGAAATGGACAAAATTTCCATTCGTCTGTTATAATTAGAACTAATTTGCTTTTGATTTTATTAAGTGTGTCCCAAAATTAACACAAGATTTGAATTTGCAATCATCCGTGCATTATAATGTTCGCAAGCCTATTGAAAAAGCCATTTGTCAACTAATAATTTAGGGTTTCGAAAAATGGAACGTTAAATGATAGGATAACGTGTTTTCATCGTTGAGTAATATTTCAAAAATAATGAAAGTCCGACGGTTACAGTTTGAAAATTTGAGAACAGACCCCTAGATCGCGTGATTTAACACCATTGGATTTTTTGTTGTGAGGTTATTTGAAGTCAAAGGTCTATGCCGGCAGGAACACTAGCACGCGTGAATTGAAGAAAGAAATCCATCTTTTCATTAACGAAATTCAACTACATTCATGCAAAATTAGTCATGGAAATTTTCGACAAAAGAATACGTGTGTGCCAGCAAAGAGATGGGTGTTTTTTGCCCTATGCGTTATTTCATACATAATCTTATCCTGTGTATTTTATGATTTGATAAAAATGTAACAATTTAAAACAAATATAAACTGTTTTTTTTTTCTTCATTCAAATCTTGCGTTAACACGCTGTTCTATCGTGTAATGCTCTCTTTTTACTAACCCTAAACTATTATGAATATTTAAAGCTTTATAATTTGATAATTTTTAGTCACAGTACACACACAATAATTATGTACTTTTCAAATTTATTATAAAGAAAGGGAGGACAAAATTTAAAAAGGGTAAAACGTTTTAGGGTTTTTTTTCTTAGTAACGTATAACTATTTTTATCAAGAAAAATAACATTAATTATTGTATAATTTTTTGATAAAATTTTCTCCCAAAATTTTTATTAATAAAAATTTGATAATATAAATTTGATTTAATAAAAACTTTTAATAAAATTCAGGGAACTGAAATTAATTAAGCAAGAGTAGTATTCAATTTAAAATTCATTTATTAAAAAGAAAGCGTTATTTTTTTTTCTTCTAACAAAAAGTTAACTCAACACTAAACTAGTTACTAAATCAAATAGGCCGTTCATAAAAAAATATTACAATTAAATTAAGAATGGACAAATTTGTTTTAAATAAGTAACAAAATTAATTTCGTTTTTTACGTTCTCTTCCTTATATTAATAATACACATTGTTTAATTCATATTGAATTGTTAAAGAAAAAAATTAAATTGATTTCACTTACTTATGAGCCAAAGCGCTTCTCCTAACATTAGGGATATAGAAAGTAAAATGGAGATTTCAAAAATATCGTCTTTTTTTCATAAACAATTAAGCATATCACACTTGTCTGTCTTAGGATTACAGTATCCCATTTAATTGTTCTGAAATTGAAAAAAAAAACAGACAATAAGATACATTATACTTAATTTATACATTGAAAAATAAAGTAACAGAAATAGTGACAAAAATGTAATGCTTCTTTAATATATATTTTTTAAATAAAATATTATGAAGAATAAAAATTAAAATTGAATATTACGAAATCACAGATGATTTGTTTTCAGCCATCAAATTTGCATGCATATTATATTTTCTAAGGATAAAGTATTTGCTTTGAAATTCATATTTTAATGTTCTCAATCTCTGTTCATTGAAAATTCTTCGTATAAATTTAGTTGTATGAAGTTTACTGATTTCTAATTTCATATGAATTCATACTTTTAATAAATATAATTTTTTTAAATTCTACTTTTAACATTCATATATAGAACTTTAGAAATACTTTTTTTTCTAAACATATAAATTACTCATCGTTTCAAATCGAGCTTAAAAATGTGTTATCCCAATAAATATACAAACTTATTCGTCCTATCTTAAGTTTATATTGATATATATAAATACACAACCTCTTTTAAGATATGCTTAATTTTAAAAATCTTGTTTTATTCATAATGTAAAATTACATATAGTATTTTTTTTTCAAAAATTAATTTTCTGCATTATTTTGGATATAACCTTATTTAGTTTATTTAAAAAGTTTTTAAAGCCCGGCATTGATTAATCAGTAACATTTATAAATAATCTTTAGAAAAGGGTATAAAATTACCATACAAGACTTCTAAGTCCTTTTTTTATGATAATAGTTTATTAATTTCTCACCAAAGTAGAATTTTGAATGAATAATTTTTGTCTTTTAAATTCAATGCTGGGTCAAATTTCGAAAATGCTATCAACTCAGTTTAATTTTTATATATATATATATATATATATATATATATAAATTAAACTGAGAAACGCCATCTTGCTAATTTGATTTTGAGTTCTTAAAATAATATTGTTGATTCAATAATTACTGTCTATATTGGACTCTTTTTTAGATAAATTATATCATTTGTAAAAAAACATCTTCTTATATAAAAAACATGAATTTTTAATGATTAATTTATTATTAATCATTGAAGTCGTATATATTACATTCTTAGAGAGAGGTAAAGATTGACGCACATGCTTGAAATAACAAGCGGTTTTATTAAAATCCAAAAAAAGACCAACAGATGACCGTGAGGAGCAAAAGGTTCAGTGATTACTTTTTAAATGAACTGTGGCGAGGGATAGAACTATATACATGTTCGCTCAATCGCTCAATGTTGACATTGCAAAAAAGGCAATGTTATTGAAGCTATACTAACAGAATGAAGAATCTGCAATTGCAGCATTACAATCCTATCTCCGTAAGCCGGATAGTCGAACGGGTAAAGGTCATGTGATAAGTGTAGCTGTGAAGAAAATGATTACAAAGTTGAAAGCCACGGATTGGTTAGATGATCACCCATGTAGTGAATGTGACGTTGTGGATCGTAGGTGAATGACGGCCAACATGTTGAGCATTTTTTATAATAAAGAATATAGACTTGCTAAAAATCAATTACAATGCTAATTATTGCTTCAGACCAAAAACATGAATCAATATTTCGAAAAGATTGCTCCCCCCCTCCCAAATGATGCCTAACGCTATCTGTAAGGAAAAATTATTTCTTAAGAATTAATATAAGAAAGTCCACATTTTAGCTGTACCATAAAAATCAGCTGAATAAAATTTACCAACATTTTCAATTCTGACCCACAATATGAATCATTATTTCGAAAACATTGCCCCAAAAGGATGCTTAAGACCTTCTATGAAGAAGAATTATTTCTTAAGAATTAGTATAAGAAAGTACAACTTTTGGCTGCACCATAAAAATCAGCCGAATAAAATTTACCAAAATTTTCAATTCTGACCCACAACATGAATGATTATTTCGAAAACATTGTCCCAAAAGGATGCTTAAGACATTCTACGAAGAAGAATTATTTCTTAAGAATAAATATAAGAAAGTCAACTTTTGGCTGCAGCATAGAAATCAGCGGAATATCTTTCTCTACCAACTGCGGTACAAATGAACCTGTGCAACCATATTGATGGATTATGTAGGATTCAAAAGGAGATCCAGGGACAATTCTTCTGCAAAGTTCGGCTCTTAAGGAAGAATTGATAACGCATTTTGAATAGCTCATCTGGCAAATAAAGAGATGGAAATAATATCGTTAAATTACCTTTGACAGTAACTTTCTGCCTTGTGTTCAATTTAATAAAATGATTATTTGATTATGTCAATGAAGTGGTAAGACTTTACGTAAATAAGCATTTCTGTTCAAGTAAGAATACTTAAACTAACGATATTCAATGTAAATAAATTTATAATTCCAGTTAAATGCTCATTTTTATAAACATTTTTATCCACAGTTATTGAGCTTTCATAGAAATTTTATGATTTTCGGAACTAAAATTAGAATAAAAATTTGACTTTAATTCAGATAAGAAAAATAAGTTGATCAATAACATATTATGATGCAGCAGAATTCTGGATTGATCGTATACTTTTGAATAATTTATAACGATGTGAAACCTTTTATTCGAAATGGAATTAATTAGTAACATCTAACAATTTTATTTTTTTCATAATTATAAATATTTTTGACTGATTTTTCATGATCTTACTCATGTACTAAAAGATTAAAATTTTATCTATTAGCACATTGCCCGATGATAATAGAATTTTAACATTTAAGCAATTTAATAATCGACCAATCAGTAAATTTTTCACGCCAATGATTACACTGAAGAAAAAAATATTAAAATTAAAATACAAATAACTTAATTATTATGTTCTGGTGTTAAGACATCTGTTATTGCACTAGTTTCAATCCTTGATTTATTGTCTCATCTGCTTCTTAGTAATTACGGACAGATGCATCAATTAAAAGATTAATTTATACAAAATAATTGGGTGAATGAAATATTTATCACTGTTAATTGACATAAGCAGAAAGATTTGAATTGATCCCAAGTTTAATTATATTTATTACTAGATGTGATAAATTAAATGTACGTCCTACCTAATTTGAAAATAAATAATCCCCAAAATTTCTTCCCAAAAAAATTCTTATCTCACGTAATTAAATTATTTCTCTGAAAAACAATTTGTGTACTTTTATAGTCATATTATGGTCACTTTTTCACTCACCAAGTGTAGCGAAATCAATATGTGTACTTCAGCAATCTCAACTTTTTAAGTTGTTTGTTTTTCTTAACTTTTTGTGCGTATGCGTTCATCCAATTATACTTTTAGGAAGATAAGTCACAATAGAATAACATTTTCTCAGAATGTATTTACTCTTACATAAATGAATTATATTATTAAAATTTAATTTGAAAGTGTGATTACAACGAAATAAGTTCTTATGATAAAAACCACTATTCAGATTTTGAACTTCCAATTACGGCTTTCAAGCATAAATCTTCTTATATTTTTCGCTTGTATTTGAATATTAACTACGCTTATTTTTGTATACTTAACTTTTGCATATTTTGTATTATAATGTCTTAAAAAATTTTGCATTTCTACAACCATCTTAAGATTGTAGTTCATGTTTTATGACAAATTCAAAAATATTTCGAAAACATTGAAAATTTACAAAGCAAGATATTTGACTTAAATTTGAATTTGGAGTAATGTTATTAAAAGGACCTTTTTATAGATTCTAAAATTTTTATATGGCTTACTTGCTTGTGAGAGTATATTAAAATTCTTAAAATTGAATTAGCATATATGAAATATATAAGAATTTCATTCTGTTTTGGTAGAAAATTGTAGTCCTTCCTAGTTTTAATTTATTTAACGGATCTTTTTCTGGAAAATATTGAGTTGATATAATTACCTGACATTGTCATATTGCATTTATCAACACATGGTGCTTTCATTCACTTTTAACATATTACATATTCATGAATATTTTATGCTGTAGAACTTTCTTTGCAAGTATTGCAGTGTTCAACTCATACTTGGAGAATGTTTTTCCTTAATTAAGGTTAAATATATTTTTCCTGGTCTTTCCTACTTACAAATTCATAAAAGTGAAATCTTCAGAATTTTCTTTCCAAGGCGCAACTATGATATGTTTCGGATACTCAAAAAATTTTTCTATTCTATCCAACTCAATTACTGCAGTTATGATAGCCGTCTCTCTTATTGATAAGAAAAATCTAGAAGAAAATTGTTTGAACTATAAAACGAAATATCTTTTTGGCTTACGTTTTCATAATTCGGCACTTACAAAAAAATTTCATCAGATAAATTATGAGTACTTTATGCATAAGACTATGTTTAGATATTAATTGGAAACTTATGCTTGTTTTTAATAAAACATGGAAGGGATAGTAATCAGTGCTGTGAGAAATTTTTAATTAGAAACTTAATTTTAACTAGAAAGTGTTATGTGTCACTAAATGAAGGTAAAAGTGTAATTTTATTCTGCTAAAATAATTAGATAATTGAATTGCTATGATTATTACTGATTGTAGCTCGAATTGTATTTTGATTGATACTCCTGCATATTATGAGATTTCCTGGCAAAAAATAAGTTCAGGCATATCTTTCAGTAGAGAATCATACGGAAATTTCATTATTCATCAAATAAGTTGACTTAGATGTATAATATCAGAAAAAATAAATCAGAAATTCGACAATAATATGTATTGATGAAGACACAGTTAGCATGAAAAACCTGTTTATAGTACATTAGACGAAACTGAAATGCACAATAACACATCTCTCAGTATTATTTCTTAAAATCTGTTTATTTTAATTACAACTGTATGAAAGTGAAGCCAAACCTTTTCCTAAGCGTAATTATGCATTCCCTATTTTGAATATACACAAGTTAAGTTGCAAAAATTTATATATTTTTTAATTGCAGAATACAATATTAACGGGTAAGATTCAGTTTTTCATTTTTCTGTTTGGGAACAGGACAATGTTTTTAATTGCGCCTGATAATTTTCAGTAATTAGGAATTAGAAAAAATTCAGCAATTAGAAAAAATTAATATATGGTAATTAGGAAGAGACTTTTATAGTAATAAGTATCCACATTTTTCATACATTTGAAATTATTTATTATAGAACAGGAAATGATATTAAATTTAGATATATGATATCGTTCCGCTCGATCAACAATATTTATCATTCTATATCAGGTTCCCAACTGATACTTTTAAAGAATCCACCATGGGATATACGTAATATATACATGACAAACGCTATTTTTTTGGGTGAAATTGAATTAATAACCGTTTGAAACTGTTTGACGTCATATATGAAAAAAAAAAAAAAATAGAATGGACATCGATGGACAAGCAAATACAATGTTGAAGGATATATTTTAATACGATGATTTCGATTCTTTTCAATAAGAAGTTATGATCATGGAGGAAGTGACTTTGTTCAAATTATCTAAGATTGATTTTTCAAAAAACATGTAAATTTTTATCAATTTTATCAATATTGAAGAAGATTTACCATTGAATGAAGTGTTACCATTCATACTTTTGAGAGACTGGTGAATTTATGGTGATAAGCTAAATGGGATAGACTTGAAGAATGCTATTTTGATTAAATCCAAGTTTATTTTGGTAGTTATTGATAAATTTTTATTTTCCAGGTTGGGATGGAAGTTATTATATAAGACCGTACAGCTTATGTAGATTTTTTTTTTATTTCGCGAATGTCAGAGAAGATTCAGTTAAAGAAGACCGAACATTCTATTTAAACATTCTAATTTCTCTATTATTTCCGCTGTGCAATCATACTTCTTGTGCTTACTTATTTTAAATCTTGGACATGCGCTTCTCGTATAATATAAAATTCAGTCATTTCTATTTTTATAATAACTCTTTGAAATTTCCCTCTTTGTAATAGGAAATAATAATAATATCGGAGTGAAATTGAAGATTGTATCATTATAAATTGCTTCAAATTAAATATATTTACAAGTAATTATAATAGTTTATTTTCAATATGAATTTATTAAAAAGTTATATAAAAGCAGTGCTCTGATGTAGTGGGAATAAATGATAAAATGAGTTCTGATGAAAAGAGTAGTTTGTGATCATTTTAAATATATTATTTTAAAATCAGTTTTTTACTGTCATCAGAAACCTAACTGGTATAGCAATCACTTTATAATCTCTGGAGTAATTGGAACATATCAGGGTAGTTATGAACGTTCTCTGTAACTGACACTATTAATTAACGAAATAGTTTAGAAGCACGATATTGTTTAATGAATTTTTTTCATATCATGAATAGAAATCATGAATAAATCATAAGCTTATTTTCCTTTTCAAAGGAACGTCTTAAATCGGAAAAAATGACTTAAAATGGCATTTGTAGCAATTCTAACTGACCTTATATGATGTACTAATTCTAAAGTATATTACAAAAGTAGTTTTTAATTAGAAAACTGATTTCATACAATAAAAAAAACCTGAATTTAATTATTTGGATAAATTATCCTTTAAATCATTCCGATGAAAATGAAATAGTTTCTAAACGCAAAGTATTAATTTTGTTAATAAAACGAAATAGTAACATAACAGATTTATTCTGTATGTTACTATTAGATATAAAATATAACTATTTGAATTATATATAGATATCTGATTATAGATCATTTATAACTATTTAATTTTTTTCGAACTTTCTCAAGATATAATTCATGTTTTCTGATCAAAGAATAATATTTAAGTATAGACAATTAATAAAAACTTATCGATTGAATTTTCAATATATTATGACTACTTAAATTTAATAAAAATCCATGTAAAAATAAGTGATACCATTAAATATGATAAAGAGACAATACGTACTTCAGTAAATATGATATTTCATTTCATAATGTGAATTTTCTCGGTTCTTATTGAAAATAAGTACAAAACTGAATTTGAGAATTGTTCCTAAAGAATATTTTTAAAGCCATTATTACAAGTATTTATTAAAAACCAATAGTATTGATAAATAACTAGCAATAGCTGAGAAATATTGTCAGAAATTTTTAAAAATGCATACATATGACATCGCACAATTTTAATTTTGAAGTGACCCAAAACAACTGTCTTAAAAAGAAAATATCACTGTCTTTGAAAAAGAAAAAAAAAGTGATATTTTTATGAGATAACTTTAATGATTGCACGAAAAACTACGAAGAGATTATACGATAGATGGAATGGTTCTCGAATGATTCTTTCATAAAATGTCAATAAAATTTCTGAAAAATTAAAGAATAGTTAAATTTTTTAAAAAGGAAAATCCATCTTATTATCTAACATGGAGGATGAAAGATAGAAATCCATATTTTATGACTAGGGTTAGAAAACCTCTCTGACGGCGCTATCTTGAAATCCTCATTTTTCGAACCTAGCTTTAAGGAATTTGAATTTTTTATCCCTGATTTGATATTTCATCATTCTATTCCAAAGCATTGACATTAGAAAACTGATTTCATACCTTTTTGCATCTGTTCGATAGGATTTAAATTTTTTTTTAATATATTTTAATCAGTCAATAAGCTAATCGATTTTTCTTTAGTGAAAAGTTAAAATAATTTGATTTTGTAAATATAATTGCAATTGTCAGAACAATATTTGGATAAAAATTACCAATATTATTAAAATATAGAAATATAGATTATTGGGAATTCGACATTTGAATACTTAATTTCTTTTTTTCTACACTGTATTTGGTTGCAAAACTATATTTAAAATCAATTATCTTTCGAAATTCAGTAATTGAATAATGTGCTGTGGTATTTAAAAAATAATATTTTAGTAATTTATGAATGTTTTGTATGATTCTAATAATAGAATATGTAATTACTTTTATTACTACAGTTATTTCTGCCTTAAAATTTAAAACCATTAAGTTTTTTTTTGTTTCAAAAATAAATAGCTCAGTTATCTGATAAAATAAAGAAGTTTAATAAAGAAGAAATTTTTAAAAAGTTATTTTGCTTACAATTCTGTAAGTAGTAATTAAAAAGTTTAATCTAAAGAAAATTGATATTCGCGAAAGACGCCATCCGTTTCCGATTATTTTCGAAATCGTTTACCTTTTTAATTGTTCTAGAATAAGAATTTGTACCTTTTCAAATTGACAGTTAAATCAAGAAACTTTGAACAAAAGCAAAATACTTTGAACAAAAATATAGTAAGAAGAGATCACCTGTAAACCACCAATCATCCGGGAAAGATGATCAAAACGCGTTGTGTCCATAAGCAGAAGTACAGCAGCGCAGCAAATAGCAATAAAAAACAGCAATAATAATAACAATTCATATTCATGCTTTCTGCAAAATGGTATTCAGAGCAACTAGTTGCAAATATCGAAAGATCTTTTGAATTTAATGGAAAATTCAGGAAAACAGATTTCATGGGATAAAAAGATATCAGCAATGGTCATTTGAGGTGTGGAATAATTTGTCTATTTTGACAGCCCAGTTTCTTCTACATCTTGCTGATATTACACAGTCCAGTCATATTAATGTGATCACCGCCTACTTTTGTCGTCAACGTTAAATAACCAATCGTATAAGGTCCGTGCTATTAGAAAATTTGGTGGATATATAAAGTGTGCTGTATACCTTCGGATAATATTTCAATTCTTGTTGTCATTCAGAAACAGAGAGATGTATCCAATGTCCAAAAGAGCATGATAATTGCCTTTTGGGCCAAGGGTGGCATAATTTCCGAAAAGGCAAATTTCTTAAACTATTCATGGGCTGCCGTGATAAAAGTATACCATGCATGTCAAAATGGCACCATCCAATATCAGCGACGGGACAAATGAGGTGCACCACTGGCCATAGATGGCAGAGGTGAACGACGGCTCCGGAGATGCGTTCGAGCGAATAGACATGCACCCGTTGAACAACTGACTGACAAATGAACCAAGGGGCTACCAACAGAGTCTCCACCATAGAGCTGATATAAATGGAGGAAGCTAGTCGCTTGTTTCTAGTCTAAACAAGTGTACGCAACATGAGCTAAGTCACGTGTGAGAAATCTGACCTTTTTTTGGCGCCATATCGCAAATCTTGGCATACTCAAAAACTGCCGCGTAACGTTTTGTTTCCCGGCATTGGGTCCAGTCGGTTTTCATTTCCGGTTAACATTTCCTAAATAATTTATATATTTTCATTCTTTGAAAACTAAGCAAACTGGTTTCGAAAATAATGTTTTCTTTTTTACATCAGTAGCCAAGTTTATTGATTTAAATTATATTTACTTTTTTAGTTTGTTTTTGTGCATTAATTAAAAGTGAGTGTTTTTCTTCTTTAAGTAAAAATTTAATTTCTTTTCTTTACCCCAAAACATCTTTTAATTTTACATTACATGTTCAAATACTTTTATCATTATCTCATGCAAATAAAAAAAAACTTTTTATAATAAAAGCAGATTATAAAAGTGACCTAGGTCTTTTTTTTCTTGAATATTCTGAATAATATTTATTTTTGCATAAAAAATGAAAAAGATATTAATTAAAACTGTTAAATTATTTTGAAATAATTTAGAAAGAAAAAAAAAACGTTAGCTCAGAATCGAACCCAGGTTTCCCGAATGCTACGCCAGTGCCCTAACCACTACACTACTCGAGCACTCGTCTGAAAGCAAACAGCCTGCAATAATTGCCGGAAGGGTCCAAACTGGAGGAGGGATTATTATAGCCTGGGGAATGTTTTCGTGGTATTCTCTGGGTGCACTCATCATTGTGGCAGGTACGATGGATCAACACAAGTATGCATGTATCCTTAAAGACCATGTTCACCCCTACATGCGAATTGTTTTTCCTCAGGATGATGGTATCTACCAGCAGAACAATGCGACGTGTCATAAAGCTCGCATTGCACGTTCATGGTTCGAGGAGCACCAGAATGATTTTACCGCACTCCCTACGCCAGTAAATTACCCGGACTTGAACCCAATCGAGATTCCGTGGGACAACCTCGATCAGGTTGTTCGTACCATGGATCCTCACTCGTGTAATCTGAAGGCACTGAAGTTGGCATGGCTCTAAATCTCAGTGAACAATTTTCAGGAACCTAATTGGCTCTCTTTTTGCACGTCTCGCAGCTGTCCGATCTGCGTAAGAGGCCTATTCTGGGTTTTGATAGATAGTCACATTAATGTGACTGGATCATGTAGTAGGAAAGAAATAGGAAAATCTGAGAAGATGTCGAAATGCATAATTTAATTTACGGAAATCGAGAATCTTTAAAATTCTTTATGTAAATTTCAAAAGAAACAGTTTGCTTGCATGGCCAATAACTTCTCTTCACCGTTTTATCAACGCACAGAATACATATCAATAAGGATGTCTACTATATTAAATTCAAGAGATTCAACACACTTAAAAATAGATGACAACATGTTTAAAAAAACTATGCACCAGGATGTTCCAAATAATTTGAGCAATTAATGTAGTCTAAAGAAGAGAATCATTTCTAACGTAAAATTAATGAAAAATCAGTAAGGAAAAATAATTAGTATCGAGCATTTAATAAGAAATCTTTTCAAAAACCAGTATAGATCCATTCATGTTTCAAATTCCTTTTTTCTTAAAGGAATAGCTGGTTTTAGCTAATAAAAAGCGTAATATTGCACAAAAGGCAATAAAATGTTTAAAAAGCAATATTAAAACTATCGAGAATATCCTGAAATAGAATTAAGGATCTATATAATAGACGAGTTCCTTGATCGATCAGCTTCTCCGGGACAATCAAAGGATACTGATCGAAATATGCTTACATTTCTATATCTAAATTGGGTTAGACTTCCAAACTGATAGACATTCATTGGTGAGCTGTAATTCAAAGTAATAACTTGGTTCTATCATTGACTATTTAAAGGTAATTCAACGGATAAGAAGTAATTCAAAGTAAATATTTTTCTATACCCAATCATTGGACAATTACACGAAATTTTGGAGTAGCTGCAAATAAGTTAGCTTTTTAAAAAATACTTAATTATTTTGAATACATTTTTTACTTAATGGAAACATTTTTTTTTGGGGGGGGGGGGGCTCAGAAGTATATAAAAAGGAAGGGAGACGCAATTCCATTTTAAAGAATCGTTCGATAATATTTGTCAGCGCGATTGCCAGATTAGTGTGAGTGATCAAAATTGAAATTATTGTAAAAACATTTCCACTTCAACAACAACAAAAAAAAATAGTCAAAATTAAAAAAAAAAACTGAGATGCAGTTATTTGTTTGAGATAATTTTGTAATGTGTCTCAGAGTTATTTATGATTTCAGAATATCAAAGTGTGATTGCGATAAAAATATATTTCACATCAAATATTAGTGAAAAATAATTATCAACGTCAATACAAGAATAATTCCTTAATAATTCTTCAACAAAATATATTTCTATTTAGCCGTCATATAATCTCAATGTTAGACATATCAAACACAAAATATATATCTGTATTTTTTTTTAAATTTCAATAGGTTGGATGGAGTAGATTACTCCATTATAGATTTAATATAATTTTTGATGAATGAGAATTAAAGATATATAATTCGAAGAACTAACGTTTTAACACAATTGTATCAGCAAAATTTGATGTGTACTTCATAGAAAACCAAAACGAAATAATTTTTTTATCTTAATCATAAAAACTACCTCTAGCACAAAAAGGCATGAAGGCACAGAAATAAATTTAGTTCATTTCCTATCGTGAACCATCAAAGGAAGAAAGTATCAAAGAATTAATCACAAGCTTTTTTTCACACTTGGTTATTAGAATAGAGCTTTCTCGGTTAGTTTCTTCGAATAGAGTTTTCTTGAAGCTCTTATACTCTTACCAGCAGAAAAACAGATTACTAATGAAAATTTGTTTCCCTATTTAGTACGTGGGTGAAGACAAATTGTCTTAACTCAGAGACTCATTACATTTCCATTCAGTTCTTTGAAGTAGGTTTTGTGCCCTAGTTTACCTGAAATATGCCTTTACTAATCAACAAATACCAACTTTTTTTTCATAAATTTTATTAAATGCTTTTGAAATAATAATTTAACAGCTTGTTTGATTACAGTAAAAAATAAAAACAGTAATAGGTAATTGACATTTTGAAAAGGAATTAATAAATGATTGGGAAAAAGTGTGTTATCTATTGTATTTTATTTAAACAAACTAGGAAATGCCAAGAAAAAGAAAAGAGATAAGTTTGCAAACTTTAGGTTTGGAAAGTTCAAAATTCGAAACCAGAATTGGTTATGACAATAATTGTGTTCACTCTCATCACCTAATCAAATCTGCTTTCTGTGATCAATTGTCTTCAATTGGATTTCCGAGCTTGAAAAGGAAATGCTAGCTCAGGTATAGACTTCATCATCATATCACGTCTCAAATATATAACATCTGTTATTCAAATATAGTAAAATTTAAGCTGTAATATGGTAAATATTCAGGAATAATGGGTAGCAACCTAGAGCAAAATATTATTATTTAAAACCAAAATTTTGTTGAGTATATCCTCTAAATGGAAGATATATGTAAATCTCTCATAAAAAAATTCTAAAAATGTAAAAAATAAATTCTTATATATTTATAAAGTTGTTTTACAAGATATCCTACAGAAGTTAAAAAATAAAATAATTTAAATTTAAAAAAATTAACGAATAAGTTTAAAAAGTCAGGTTATTTCATTAAAAAATTATTGAAGACATTAGAAAATAAGTAATTTAATTTAAGGATTTTTAATATAGGAATCAGAAAATAAAGTAACTTAATTTGAGAAAGCAATACCTCTTTTTGTATTGACAGAATAATTTCAAAGCATTTCTTCATTTTTTAAGAATAACATAGAAAGAGAGGTCTTTTTTCGAATGATTTCAGTTTTCAAACATATCGGTAATTTTTTCAGTAATTTATAAAATAATTTAAACAAAAGTCTGCTGCTAAAGTAGCAAAAAAAAAAAAAAAAAAGAAAAAAAAAAAGGAAATTTTTCGTTTCATGCGTACCACAATTTAGAGTAAGCAAAAACACACTATTTTATGTTTCTAAGAGCAACTTTCGTATATTGTTATATAATAAAGAAAAAAAAAAGATTTTGGAATGAATAAACTTTTAATGATGCAATTTAGATTTTTTTATTCAAACTTCTTCAGCAGATTCAAACTTTTACTTATCTTCACATAAAAACACAGAAAAGTCAGTTATGAAAATTTGAAGCCAGCTCCAATATACGCTATATATATAGAAAAAGAACATAAAATAATATAACAAAATTCTGCACTTTGAAAATAGAAAGAGAGTATCATAACTTCTTAAAAAAAGTATACTCTATATCATAATAACGTACAAGTTGGAATAAAACTTCATATCACTAACACCAGACATTTTTGTCTTATAAAAAATGCATTAACAAGAACCAAGACAGATATTTCTCGAAAGTTTTCTAACTTTTATGTAATTTTTTCTAAAGTTTAAATTTGTATAAAATCTTGGGGAAGAAAATTACCTTTAGACTGC
>JAPMOR010006842.1:0-66908 GCA_026543865.1 Argiope aurantia
ATTTTTTGTTGTTGTCATTGTGTTCATTTGTATTCGGGCAGAAAGACAGACAGATTTCTTAAAATGGATTTCATTCAAAATTTGATTGATTTGTAAACTTTAGAAAGACTGCGTCCATACGTCTAGCTAAAGCATTTTTGAATTATAATGTCACAGACAAACAAGCATAAGGCCAAAAATGTACATTTCTATATGAAAAGTAGATATGAAATGAGAACTATCATCTAGAGCCCATAGTTTTTTGGTGATTATAATACTTTCCTTTTCTGCAGTTCTTAAATAAGAAAGTAAAAAACCAGTTAATGATTTTTTTCTAACATTGAAAGCTAATTGGACAATATTTTATAAAAAGAAATCAAATTATAGTTTTGCAACATCCCACTGTCTAGGTTATTAATTGCATTAACTAACAAATTACACAGATTTCTTTTTTCTGATGATTACAATATTTTCTTTGTGTACTTAGTACACGGCAAAGTGAATATTATTTAAAAGAAACAAACCTACTATCAAAATGTGCTGTCTGATGGGTTTTGCTGTAATGGTGCAAATTGCAGATTCACTTTGACTCCATTTGGCTTATCACGTAAAATAGTCTGAAAGACCGACTGTCTCAAAGAGTGCTATCTCGTCTTCTCAAAGAGTGCTATGCTCAAATGTGACCATTTCACCACCAAAATATCTTCCATTAGGGCATATTTTCCGCATTCAATATTTTTCATTAGTCCCAAATAATTTTCCCAATAAAAGGCTGTGATAGTTAATTCCAAATAAAAGGCTCGGATTTAACATTATCACTTCGAAATATTACCTGCATTTAACGCTTTTTGACAGGGAGGAATTCAGTACAGTTTCTCTAAACTCATCAGCAATTGTGCCGTGAAAAAGCTTTTCTTCCCAACAAATGCAAAACAGTACTCGACCAAGTGAATATTATTTTAAAAAAACTTACTATCAACCTGTGTTGTCTGATAGGTCTTTGTGTAATGGCGCAAATTACAGATTCGTCACTCGATCTCTACACCATGTCATCCCTCTATTTTCAATTCGTTTTTTTTAAAATTATTTTAAAACTCTTTAAATGTACTTCCGTAAAAAATAGTTTCAAATTGTTTTTTACTGAATTTTCCATTTATTTTTCAACGGCCTTTCATTTATTTGCATTAAAATCACAGTAAAATGTGCAGTTTATATGAAAATTATTGTAAATAAATGTGGGATCATCATTGATTCTAGTGAAGAGCTGTTGCTACATTATATAAAAAGGGAAACATTTGTTTAAGGATGGAAATGTTTCATCATGGTTGTCTTAGTTCTGGATATAGAATAATTTGAAAGAATTCTTTAAACCAACTTCTCTTTTAAATGCGGTAGGACGTCAACGAAATAAATACAGCAATATTAAAAGGTTTATGTAGAGTTTGAGATTATTTGGAGGTTTTGAATGTGATGAATTTTGTGAATTTGACGCACAGAAACTCTTCTCTACTTCGAAATCGGTCTGCGGCCATGAAAACGGACGAATAGAAACCGATTTCAGAATGCTATGCATCTAAGCAATAAAATGAAGCAAAATATTAATGATTGGCTTCATTTTATTCAGTATGTTCTCTTAATATGCCCATGAGAGTCTGAAAAAGTCGGAAACAAATTTAACAAAGCGAATCATGACATTCATTTGAAAAAATACAATCAAAACACTTCACCCCTCTTCTACAAGTAGCCATCCCCTGTTTTGGTATTTGACATAGAGCTTTTAAATATTTCTTACATGTTATTTTAAAGTATTTTATTTATAATCCACTCATTTGTGGAGTTATACAATATTCATTAAAACATAATAATTAATGCCTTACATTAAAAATAATTTTATTTAATACAAAATTCGGTTCAAATATATCAAATGCTTTCAAATAAAGACTACGTTCAGGATAAATGAAACGGGTTTATACCTCACAGGAATCTGAATATGTTAGGATATTTGATAGGATCTCTGAAAAATTTGCTTTTGCATAATATGTTCGCTTTAAATTAAAAAGAAACAAACAACAATAAATTAAAAAAGAAAACAAAAAGAAACAAACTAAGTTCGTGCAAGTAATACAACTCAGGTATCATCCTCGTCATTTGACTGCGGTTCAAAATGATGAGGTCCGTCCCAAAGTAGCCTTAAAATGAACCGAGCAAGGAATATTAAGTTATTTGGTGGTGCCAAAGATTTATTTCTATTAAAATAAAAGTTATACTCCTCGTAAATGTTTAGTAAAAACTGGGATGAATGTAAATACAGGTCTCAGACAGAAATATTTACTTATATTATTATGATTATAGCCCACCTCCAGAACTACGAGAATTCCTTATTCCTGGGTGCAATTTTTCCATCTCTTCTCCAAAAAAGTATTTCTTAAAAGTCACGAAACCTCTTTCAAAAATAAAAAAGGACCCCAAAAAGAAAACGCAGAAAAATGTAAACAGCAAAGCCCTGTAAATTCAGCAAATCCCATTGGAGCCCTTTTGAGACGAGATTTCATTTCGAAGAACTTTAAAACGGCAATTTTTAGAGTTTGCAAATTTATACGGAAAATCCGACTCTGGGCAGTATGATTGATTACGAGTCCCCTCCGCGAAGTCGAAGAGCTACAGAGTAAATAAAGCGGGAGAGAATCGGATGAAACAACTAAGAATAATGAAATCGAACGAATGGAAAGAAAAAAATTCATTTTCTCATCTCTCGTACAACCTTTTTTTTTTTTGTTTTTGTTTTGTTTATTTATAATTCGATTTTATTTCTCTTTCAGGATTATTAAGACTATCCGATATTTTCTTCTTATTTTTGTTGTGTTTAGGCGTTTCTTTTAAATATGGAGATTAATTTAAATAAATTTACATGAACGCAAATTTTAAGTACTTAATAAAATGAATGGATTAAATATTGAGAATTGAATTACAAGTACTAATTCTTTTGAAAAAAATCTAAGACTGAGATAATTAACATTGTTTCAACTTTTAATGTAAACATTTTATCTGCTTTTCACGGCTTTCAACTTTTCAATAAAAATCCGATGGCAACATCTTGTTAAGCTGAAGCATTTAGAATGAAAAATTCCGTTATTCTGAATGCATGCATTCAAAATATTCTCCCCCAGACGCAATATGGAAAATGAAACTGAGTATCCATTTCGGACCTGACCGTTTTGGTAAGAAAGGACAAATATAATTTTTACCTTAGAATTCCGTCCACAATTTGCAGAAATTAACAACTTTAGAGACAATATCATATACAAAATTTCATTTATCTTATTCGTTCGGTTTTGGAAATTTTTACAAACTCCGCTGGCCTGCCTTCTTTGATTCAGAAATATCTAAAATGGAGAAATTCATCAATATCACGATAACAAATATTTTGATAGGTAAGCATTTTTTTCAACCCTGCTATCAAAAAACAGCAATAAAAAAATGATATCATAGAGTTCTGAATATGCTAAGCCTATTTTGGTATGGATTTCGATGATTGTGCTGAGAATAAGACTTTTCTAGTCATTAGCTCGACAAGTTCTCTCACAACTTTAGAGAGCAGCACGTTAGACATGTCCTGAGTGCACGATCTTTGGTAGAAATAAATTGCGAATACTCGATCATCTTTCAAATAATTGGGAGCTGTTAGCGAACAGCAGAAAAATGAGCTATCACAAAATCTATTTATTTTTAAAATGAAATCATTCTCCAAGATGATGTTTAAGAAATATTCAATAATCCTTTCAATTTAAGAATTCATTCAAAAAATCCAACACTTGCTTAAATGCAATTAAAACCTTATAATATTGTTACGAAATTTCCTGGTTCGTTTGGATAGTGGAAGTTATATGGTGTGGAGAACGCTCAATTAGCAGGCGGCAGTAGGAAAAAAACAACAACGACGTTTATTTACACGAAGACATACAGGACAGCACAAAGACGACAACTATATACAGCACAGAGAAGACAATTATCTTCAGCCTAGACGTACACACAACAAGACTCTACTGCAGACAGTAGCGCACAGCTTAGTTCAGCACTAGCTTGACTCGCTGCTCTGCTAATCTCTGGAAGACTCGTTCTTCACCGTCGATTCCAACTACTCTCCACCGTCGATTCCGACTACTCTCCTCCATCGATTCCGACTACTCTACTCTGGAAGCTGCAGCCCGCCTCCTTTTATAGGTCTCAGGAGGCGGGGATAGAAGCCTCTCAACCAATCAGGAACGTTCGAGGCGTATCTCGGTTCCTAATGGACGGATCTGGAAAATTCTCGATGTTTCGGGTATAATCTATTTTGGCCGCAAAGTCGCCAAATTCGTCACCAAGTCGCCAAATGGTCACCAAGTTTGTCGCCAAGCTCTGGGACCTAGGACGCGACACCCGGACTCCGTCCAACACAGATGACTGTAAAACAATCTTTCTGATGATGGAAACAACTAGGCTGGGAAGCTGCATCACAGATTCGTAACATTATGATAAGCATGATGAAAAAGAAAAAACAAATATACTAGAATTGGAAAATGCAGCAAGTGCTAATCTGTATATCTGTTCGCCCGCTTGTCTGTCTGTGACAAAAATAACTCAAAAAGGTCTTGATCTGGAAGGATGAAATGTGATATAGATCTTTACACAAAATTTGTACATTTCTGTCACATTTTGAGCACAATCAGTCAGTGGAATGTTGTCTGTTCGGGTGTTCGAATACAAGTGAACAAGCAAACAACCAAACAAAGAGAGCTATATAGATAAAATTCGGTGCACAGATTGGATCATTTCCAGATGTTGTGCCCGAATCCAATAAGAAGTCTTCGTTTCCCGCTTGTGTTTACATGTTTGTACCTTTACAAACATGTTGGTGCAATAGCACAAAAACGCAGACTTCAGTGTCTCATAGTTGATACGTGATTTTGTGATCGCAATTGTAATGCTGTGACCAATATTGCTTTCAATCGATTGGGAAAAAAAGGTATTCGAAATAAACATTTTATTTTTATTTAAACGTTTCCCGAAAGTTTTGGGGAGGCGGGCCGATTGGTTAGACTTTCGGTTTTCTATTGCCTTTTTATTTCATGTGATTATTCATCGCCCTTCTCATCTTCCACTTACGTCGACCTCCCTCCTTTCACTCGAAAAATCTAAACCTGTTTTGATATTTTGACTTTACTTCCAGAAAGTTGAAATGGGTAGCTTTAAAAAGATACCAATAGCTGTTAGTACGAAACGGAATTTAGTTACAAAATAAATAATTACTCTATCTGATTTTACAACATGAATCTAGACAGCGTAATCAAAAAAGTAACTTTCACAATCATTTAAAATCGATACTTTACTAACTATTAAAATATGAATTGTATTATATTTAAGAATATTGCAAATATTGTCTCATCTCAGTTCTATAGATAATAAAAGAGCACTCATTGTGAAATCCATTTTTTAATCATCATTTGTTTTTTGTTTTTAACATAGCTTTCATTCATTTTAGAAATATTTATAAATTTTCAAATATATATATTTGTATTTAACAATAATCTGTTTCTTTCTCACTGAAAAAAGGAATGGCACTTATTGTATTATTTTGGATGATAATAAGGAAATTTGAATTTATAACACGAATAATAATAAATCGGAAAATAGAAACGCCACATGAAGGTTGGAAAATAACAGAAAGGTGAATGGGAGGAATCTTAAAACGGAGGAAAAATAAATTTGCCATTTAATTGTCTTCATGAGTTCGCAGAGAGCCCGTTTACAGCTGAGCCATTTACAGTGAGACAGTGAAAAGAAGAAAAGAGAAATTTTTCATACCACAGTCCACCCTCATGCATTCATACAAGGAATGGATGGATGCGCGAGACTCATAGTATCAATACATCGTTAAAAGTAAAGAATAAACGGTGCGAGTTTTGAGACATGTTTTAGATGCTCTTGTAGACAATTGCTGGAATAAATGTTTCAGGTGCCAAAAAAAAAATGTTATTAAGAAATATACATTGTGTTTATAAATGAATGTCCCAACTTTTCAGGGCTATTCAGGGCTAAAGAAAATACATGGTTGTTCGTCAGAAATGACAAATAGCAGTAGAATTTTTAAATTCGAAAGAATTAAAATTGTTCGTTGCAAGCCCCTCCAATAACATGAACGATATCACATGGATTCGATAATAAATCCCATATTCTTACAGCATTCCAAATGTGACACTTTGAAAGACTGCAGATATGCATGCCTTATCAACATGAGGTGGTAACGAGGAAAAAAAAACACCTGTTGTTCGATGTAGCACCAGAAACGAAATCAAGTAACGCCACACACGCCTATCTGCATTGCTTCAAAACTTTACACCAGGCGTGTGGTGAGAGATAAATGCTGATGCTGCTTCAATATTCTTCGTATTTCTCACTGGCCATTGATGAATGTGTTAAATTTGAACTTTCCCCTGTTATTTTTCATTTCCTATTAACAACAAGGTTGTGAATTGAACGTACTTGCAAATCGGGAACACCTTAAATTAGAATATCAGATGGTAATTGCGTTTGGACGAAGGAAACCAAAATAGCGAAGAGAATAGGAAATGTGCGAATGAAGCGCGAACGAAACAAATGGAATAACGCTTTTGCCAACCACCAGGACGCAACTGAAAGACTAGAGTAATAAATAGGCATACAATAGCATGTGCATTTGTTTATATTAAGGTATAATTGCTTCAAAAGTATTATTTTAAATTTTTAAAAAAATATTTATTTTTAAAAACAGTCATTTATTTAAATAAAATTTTTCTTAAATGTTTATTAATAATAAATAGTATAGTAATTAATATATTAGTCATTTTAAACCAATATTAAGCATTCTAATTATATGGAATTTTTTTCGATTTTCTACTGCGTTGAGATTTGAAGTAAACACATATGGACTTTAAATAACCAGCTCCCTAAAAGATCCATTCCAGAAAACTAATTCTATTATCTATGATATCACAGCATGTGTTTTGAAATCCATGAAAGAGTATATAAACAATTATTATAACTTCGAATCTTTAAGAGATTATACCACTGGCAAAATCTACCAACAGATTTTTTCAAATGATTATACTAGATGTTGGACATTTAATCGCTTTCCTATTTGAAATCTACATTATATCAACTTAAGTTTTACACATCTTCAGCTGTTTATTTTTTCTTATTGATCCCAACTTTATTAAAAATTCTTGCACCCGAATTCAAATCTTCAAATGTGACACTAACAGCATTTAATTTAAAAAAGAAAAAACGTGAAACTAATTCGTTCTTTTCCTATTCACTCTTCCAAAAAAATCAATAAAACATAGAGACACAAAAGAATGAAAAAACGTACAAAATGTAAACAGCGTATCCCTTTAAATACAACAAATTCCACTTGATCCTCTTCCAAAACAAGATTTAATTCCCTCGAGCTTAAGCACTGTTATTTTTAAGAGCAAGCAAATTTGTGCCGAAGTCAACGATTGATCACGATGGCTGCCCGTGAATAAGCCGAAACAGAAAAAAAGCAAATAACATCGGATGTAACACAGCACGCGTTGTTTCAATTTAAATGAAAAGTAAAGGGAAAGGAAAAAACTATTCATTTTCACATCTCCCTTTTTTCCTTTTTCTCTTGCAATTCAACTTCAGTCAGGGTTATTACATGTATTTATTACTAAAATTTGCTTAGATATATTTCAGCATTTCTTTGAAATTTCGGAATGTATCTAAATTGATTTTTATCAATATAAATTTTAAGGGGCACGAAGTTAACGGATAAAACATTCAAAATGTTATTTCATTCAAGATTTTTGGTAATATATGTCGATACAATTTATGATCTTATTTATCGAACTAGAGAGTTTCGAAGCCTTTTACAATCCAAATTAAATTTTCTTTTTTGGTAACATAATATTAATGATGAGGAAATTGTTATTCTATTAATGTTTACACGAAAGAAAGAAAAATATTTAAAAATACAGTTTGCAGTATACTGCTTTATGTAAGTGAGGAATGTTCCCGCACAATTCCATGGATCAATCAAATAAATTTCATTTTTAGATTTTTAAAAAATACTGCATTTCGATAGTTATAACGAAAAACTAATAAAATTGTTTTGAGTTTATTATATATAATTACATCGCATTTTAAAACTACCTGAGGGCTATTTTGAGATGCATCGAATTGGAGCACTGGATATTCAGCTTAGTTATATTAACATATCGTTTTAAAGCAACACCAGGCTATTTTGGGATGGACCTCGTAATTTTGAACCGTGGTCAGATAATGAGGACGACACCTGAGCTGGCATCCCCCTCTCCAAACTTCACCACACCAGCGGGAATACGTTTGACCAGCTTACAAGACGGTTCTTCAGTGGAATCGGGTCTACAACCTGAAACCCTCCAGTTCCGAAGTCAAAACATTACCACCAGGTTACAGATTTCCTGGTATAAGAACCATAATTGGCTATACATACACAGTGGACCAGGTGATATTTGAGTAGTACATAAAATTGCACATGGTTAGCAAATTATAAAATATTAAAAATTAGTGTCGGAGATTATAAAATTTCATGATAAATTTATTAATCATTTTAAATGAGTAACTAGAATTATATAAAATTTACGGAATAGATTAGAGAAGGAAAATCGATTTCCCCACAGAGTTCAAGGGGAAAAAACCATTCAAATGAAGAGGCGGAAAACAATAATAGAAGTAATTCTAGATAGAAAAGATGGGTGAAAAACCATTGCGCCTTGTTAAATGCATTATCATAGTTATCGATACCTTATTAAATGCTAGTTACGGACAGGGATTCTTAATGTCACATGCAGATAGGTAATTGAACGTCTTCTTCTTTGTCTTATACGAAATACGGAAAAAGGTTTGTAATCGTCAAAAAATTCGAACTCGAGATTTTAACGAATCTTGCGTTTTCTACCTCCCTATGTTCGAAAAACACATTTTTCGCGTTAAAAATATTTGTCCGTCCATCTGTCTGTCTGTGACAACACACTTTGAGCTAGGCAGATGAAATTTGTTATATGGTCTTTACGCTAAATTTGTAGATTTCTATCTAATTTTTAGCGAAATCTGTTCAGAAGTCTGTTTGTCCGGCTGGCTGTTTCAATACACGATAACTACAAAACGATGGCTAGATGGATAAAACTCGGTACATAAATTTAACACTTATAGATTAGTTATTTAGCAACTTTTGAACCAAATCTGGCTTTGGATTGCTCCGCATTGTCAGATTATTCAAAAACGCAGTGACTTACATTTAATTCAGTGTGTAGTTTAGTGACTGCAGCTGTGGTTCTAAGTCAAGTTTTGGTTTCAGTCGGTTGGAAAAAACGCTTCAAAAATATAAATTCGATTTTTGGATACTATTAACCATTTGCCAGGGATTCTAGTCAAAGAACTCGGCAAGAATCTCATGATAAATTCAATAAAAATATTAAATTCACGCCAAAGGTTAATATTTCGCATCTGTTGTGAGCTAACGCTATGCAAGGCATTCTCTGTGATAACACTTCTATTAGAGAGTATTTTGTGAAAACCAATCCCGCTGGTTAATTTTTGACTCAAGGTTGCTTTGTCAGAGAAATCGTGCTTTGCAGAGAGCTGTTCTTAAAAGACAGAGGACAATTCCTCTATGGTCTCATTTGGATCATAATTTAGAATATCTTCAATTATATCGAACAATAGCAGTTGTCATTTTTTGAATGAAGGAAAGCATGCATCTGGCTAAGAAAGAACATAGAAATGTTCAAGTGAAATGGCCCAAAAGTTAGAGATTTCTGCAAGATATTTGCTTTGATTATCAACGTTTAAGTTGGGTTTCTTTTTCCTGGTTTTTTTTCTTTGTAAGAATTTTAAAGCATGACCCATCCTGGGAAGTTGGAACTACATCACATGATAAGATGGGTTCGACTTTTCTTATTAGATAATATGAGCTAGTTAGCAACGGACAAGACACTGAATCGTGAATCGTGTGGTTGGTTTGGTTTAGTTATATCAACGTCCCGTTTGAAGCAACACTTGGGCTATTTTGGGACGGACCTCGTAATTTTGAACCGCGGTCAGATGACGAGGATGACACCTGAGCTGCCCCCCCTCTCCACACCACACCAGCGGGAGGACGTTTGATCAGGACGGATTTAACGTGCAACAGACCCCCTTACACGACGATTCTTCAGTGGAATCGGGTCTCGAACCTGAAACCCTCTGGTTCCGAAGCAAAAAACTTATGAAAACCAAGATAATAAGAAGTAACTACAGCCAAATATATAATAAGCACGTGAACTTTTCATAAGTAAAATTCTAAAGTTACAGCTAAGAAACGTGTTATTGCTATATTCACTGTTAAAAGATCATGTATTAGGAAGCAAGATTTGATCTGAATTCTTTCTGAAAAAGGGAAAAAATCCCAATATCATCTCACCGTAAGATGAAGTACCAAAAAAATGCAACGTTGAAAACTAGCTTGATTGGCTAGGTCAATAATTAACAACTTAATTAGAGAAAACTGGCTCTAAAGTACAGCAAAATACATGAGCCTTTTGACAACTAGTGCTATTTGATATAACATTTTTTTTTAATTTTTCGATCCACCCGATTATATAGATCATTTATGTGTAAGTATAATTTAATATAATACATTGTTTTGTTCTAATAGCATATAGTTCATCAAAATTGATATATGTAGCTAAATCAATCAATTTAAAGATCATATCAATTCCAATAGCTTTAGGTGAGAGCCTCTCATAATTAGCGATTCGCATAACAAGCAAAGCAAAATCTAAAACAGTGACTCATTTAACGAGCAATGTTTCTCAAAATGTGTGATACGAGGAGACCTCGTGACTTCATCATAGATTGACATGATTCGTCGGTTCAGTCTATGCTGAGCGGCGTTTTGAATCGAAGACTTACTCCATATCCATGGAAGGGCCTTTTGTCTGTGGAGCCCGGATTATGGCGCGTGAGGCGGATACCAACGACATCTATGAACTTAAGGTGGAAGAAAGTAGACAGAGCTGCCGAAAAACGTGTGCCACAGCAAGAAGCAGCGAAGAAGAAATAATACATCCAACTGAGTAACAACGTGCAGTGAGATAAGCGGAGCATTAAAGGAAATTGAAATGACTGCATCGGCTGTTGAGAAGTGTCGCCTCAATCATTCCGCCCCATAATGGCTGTACACGGTATAAATTCATTCGACTGTAATTGCGTGTCTCATTTTCGTCAAATTTTGAAACACAGTCAAAAAGAACTTTCTTTAAAAATGTATACATTATAAATAATGGACTGCATTAGAATAATATCATTTTATTGTAATGTAATTTATTATTTAAAATTCAAATTTATTTTTAATTACTATATAATAATGTAATTAGTAATTTTAAATTTTCGGAATGGAACGCGTTATCGTACTTTACGTGAATTCCTATAGAAACGAAATACGAGTCAGATTCAGAAACGACAATTCTATTCGTGATGCCAGGTTCACCTGTGATGTCAACCAACTTTGAGAAAACATTTCAAAACGAATGAAAGTACTATTCTAAATCCTAATTGCATAATGATGATAGGCTCTGAGGGGTCACCTATGCTTTCAGAATGGCCAAACCGGTTCAGTCGTTAAATCTGAAGTAGCTCAGTTTTATTTTGAAATACCAGGCGTAGAGGATAGCCGATCACTAATGAATGTCATGAGCTGTTTAACGAATGATAGCTATCATTCGTACCCTAGATTCGTATCATAGATACCCTAGTTAGGGCTAGATTCGGTTTCCCCTTCACATACAAGTAGAATCGTCTAGATAAAGAAAGGTGTAGAGAGATAGACAATTATTAATGATGTCTTTAGGTATTATTATCTTTCATATAAAATAACAATTAACGAAATCGATACAGTGGTTGTGGCTGCGAGACTTTTTATATATGTTACGGTAAAGGAGATTAATCCCGTGATTCTACTTCATAATCACCCGTTCATTGCGTTTACAGAAACATATATTTAAATACGTACATAGATACAGATGGTGAGCAAGTAAATGATACTAAGTACAGTGTGTCAAAAAATATTGGGAAACACTACAAATTCACTGGTTTTTATCATAAAGCTCTACTTAAATGTACAAAATGTTAAATGAAACCAAGACAAAGAAATAAATATTATTTTGATATATACTAGTCATAATAATTCAAATAAAAATCTCATATTAATGAAATTATGGTTATAATTGAAAATAAAAGAAATCAATTAAAAAAAAGTGCTCAAAAAAGTATTGGGACACTTCCCAATAAAATAAGAAAAAAAAATGCAAACTTAAAAGTTAATATCTCTGCTTATTATGACCTCACATAGTCTATTTGGCATGGATTGGAGCAATTTTTTGCAAAAGGATCCATTGATTTTGGCTCACTCTTCGGCCAAATGTGTTCTTAAATTTTGCTTGTTAGAAATTTGATATTCATACAGTTTTTGCTGCAAACAATTCCAAGCTTGCTCAATGGGATTATGGTCTGGACATTGTGCAGGAGTCTTATTAACACTAGGATAGTGGTAGAAAACCCATAACTTGCAAATAACAGCAGTAGGTTTCGGGTCATTATATTGGTACAATTTAAAATGTCTTGAGATTCCTAGCTTTCTAGCACTTTGTTTTAAATTTCGCTTCAGAATGTCAAGATAGACATATTTATTCATTGTACCATCAATAAAATGAAAGTTCCCTATTACATTGCTTTCATATAATCCTAGACTATTTGATGGCCACCTCCATACTTGATAGTACGCCACACATTTTTTACATGCGTTGCTGTATTCTTTTTCCATTAAACTTTTTGCTTGCCATCCGATACAAAAATGTTATATTTCTGTTGCTGTTAGCGGACGTGCCGCGCATTCTTGTAAATAAATCATGCCTGCCTAAAGGGAGAGAATAAAACGAATTTAAAAATGAAAAGTCTCTTCACTGCTTGTCGCATCTGCATTTTTCTTCACATAAAATAATGTTTATAGATATATATGCATTTGAATTAAATGTAAATTTTATTTCTTCTCCACAATGCACTTGCACAACCAGAAATAGAATTATTTTGTTAGTGAATTGAAGAAACAATATGAGCTTATTTTAAGTTCTAGAAACAGCGATTTATTTACAGAATGGCGATAACAGACGAAGCAATCAATTGGATAACAAACCGTGTTTGATATTCGATTGCAGTTTGACTCAGTCTGAATTATTTCCATGCTAAAATGGACGCAATATATCCCACGGATATAAAATATATTAATGTGAAACGTTCTTTCAGTTTTGATAAAAAAAAAATTCTTTTATGACTGCAACAGATTAGTCCTAATGAGAATGAATGTTAGAGCTTTTAAGAAAAATTCAAACAGTAAAGCGTTAAAAACTATTAATAAACGTAGATTACATGCATATCTATTAAATATTTTGACGAATTTGATAAATAATAAAAATGATAGAGGCAAATAATCTCTATGTATTTTTTAATTCAACAAATATTAGTTTAGAATATACTTAAAAATAATTCAATTAATTAACAATGCTTCAGAACTAGAGATACAGTCTTCGACAATGAATTTATCATGCTGCAAATCAAAAGAATAATATGGATGAAGAACGAGATAGATTATTAATAATTAGAATTTAATTTTTGCATCAAAATTGGTTTCTATGTCAAAATTTGAGAAATTTTCATTACATGATGTATGCATTTGAACAATATAATTAAAAGCGGATCATTGATATTTGCCACGCATTCTTCAAATCAAAACAAATTTTGGGCTCAGTCGTTTAACAGGAAAACGCATGCTCGATTCTCTTTGCTTAACAACGAAACTCAAAATGCACCGTGTTGTGCAAACATATAGTACAGTCGAAGGAACCAGTTTACTTACAAAAAAAAAAAAAAAATGCATCCAATCAGTTTCCTCGTACCAAATATTAATCTATATCTATACTTATAAATAAAGCTCAATATGTGTGTGTGTGTGTGTTGGCGCTCTACAGGCCAGGTCATTTGATCTACAGCTACCATGGTACATGCATACCTTAGAGGTCGGGAATGTGCACCTGGGGTCCCTTTTTTTGAATTTTTAATTAGAATTTTAATTATTAATTAAAAACTAACTTTCCCGCCAAAAAAATCTTCCATTTTCCCCACCGCCAAATGAGTAAGGCTTCAGTTTTTTTTCCCAACACTAATGAGGCTAGGGTTAACATTTTTTTGGACGATTATTTCAAACGATTCTGTTTATTTTCTTAATATTTTATGCATTTAAAATTAAACATTGTTAATTAATCCATCTTTCAGATTCATTCTGAAGTACTTTTGAATTAAAATAACACAGAATAAAGGAAATTAAAAATTTCTAATCTGCATAGCGTTACCCCAACTGGCGTATAAAAATTCACGCATTTGCGTTACCGTAACTGGCGTTGAAAATTCACGCATACGCATTGTGTTCTGATTGTTGACATGACAACCATTATCAATGGATGATTTAAATTATTTTTAGGTTAGTTGCATGCTTTTGTAATTAAATTGTTATGTTAGTTATATATTTATGTTAGTTATATATATATTTTTTATATGCTTATAGTTTTTACATCGTCTTTAAGTAGTTTTTTTTAACCTGTTTTTGACCGATTATTTTAAACGATTCATTTTATTTTCTTAGTGTTTGATGCGTTTAAAATTAAACATTGTTAATTAATCGATCTGTTCATGATGAATCTCAGAAAATTTTGTTGACAAATTCTTGAGATATTACATAAATTAAGAAATATATTCTATAGTGCCCATAAAGTTTAAACGCTCAGGGACTCGGTTATCAGTAATCATATTATAAAAAATGCTTTGTTTTTCTATTAAAGTTGGAATTTCGTAAAATATTTAATTGTTAAAATTTAAACGAACATTAAGATTGGCGAACCGGCTGGTCGCCAAAGGCGGCTAGTATAATATATAATTATCGACTTGAGAGATTTTAAAGAACTTTCCATGCTATCTCAGTTATGAATGATATGAGTTATAGATTCGGAGTCGCAGATTCCATTCCAATTAAGTCCCGTCCTCAAACACCTCCTCATCAATACAAAGAAAGTCAATAGAAAGTCTTGGAAGCTCCTTGCATGAAATGGGGGCTCTCCCATGTACCTACAAGAGGAAGGTAGATTCCGTGTTGTCAATGAAGTCACATTATTGATTGACCATAAAAGTCTTGGAAAGAAAGAGAACAACATTGCATTCGATTAGAAAGCTGATTTAGAAATCTCTACAATTTATGAATTCCAAAAACAAGAGTTGGCATAATTGTCGTAAGCTGCACTTGTATTAGCAATTAACTACTACAGTTTTACTTTTTAAATTGCTGAATATCTAATCACCCACCAATATCATTCTCTTATTCTTTATGAGTTGAATTTGTATTAACTAATTTTTGATGATTCAATTAACTACTAATAAAAAAGAATTGCCCTGAAAAGTGACATTTGATGACATTAAAAGTGGAAGGGCTATGTGAAGGGTTTTCTGTTTCTATCAGAATTCTAAAAATTGAGATTTTTAAAAATTTATATTTATTTATCTTTTTCCCGTTTTACCATGCCGACAAAAAAAACGAAAGGATTATTTTGATTTTCTCTCTTAAAGATCAAGAAATGTTCTTAATAATAGGAAAATCCTGAGACAACATCATGTAAGTTGTCATAAACATATGTTGTTTTTTTTTCAGTTAGTGATAATTCAAATTTTAGCATTTAAATATAAAATGAAAACAAACAAGCAACAAACAATAAAAACAGAACAGATAGGGTATCAGAAACGTTAGTACAAGATGATATTCTAGACAACCCCACTCTATCGGCAATAATTCATTGCATGCTCACGTGGGACAACCAAGTCCTACAAGATGACAGATTGATTACTGAGCAATTACAAGAAATCCTCCACCATCTTTTAGTTCATGCTTGACGGAAAGGATACTGATAATCGTCATTGAGGGTTTTAAAATTTTTTGATTGTTTAATTTATTTGATGTAAAATGCAACTAGTTTTCTTTCCCCTGTTTATCTTTTTAGTGCCCGTCTAATTGTTCGCCTAACGTCAGTATTGTAACTGTAAATTTCAAAAATTTCAAAGATTACATTTGTCTCGAGCATTTTGGAATTCCTCACTCCAGCTGTTGTAAATGAGTTTGCATTAAATGTGAAAATTATTTTAGATTTTTCTAGTGGCAGCAAGAAATAATTTTAGCGCATTTCAAGTGCATGCAGTGTGAGCTTTTGCTACAGCATCAGAGAAATATTCATATCGATTTGCAGTGGAAAACAATTTATTTGACAATTTTTAGTTTAAGAAATTTTATGGAGAGTTACTGCATTTGAAAACTATCTATTTTAACATAAAACAATTTTATAGAGAGACTGAATAACTGAAAATATTAAGTAAAATGCGTGAAAATACTCTTTTTTTTGTTTTATAATGCGTAAAATAACGGTTTTAAACTTGATTGAAAAGTTTTAAAAGACAAACATTTATTAGTTTTCTAAACATTAATTTTCCTCCCAATTATTTTCATCTCGATAACCTGCAGTTATGCCATTGATACTCAAAACTATATGATACGGAAGCAAAATTTAATTAAATTAATCAATGTACTGACAATTTAAATCTAAAATATAAAAATAGTAGGTGTATAGTCATCTGGAATATACAAGTACAAAAAATGTCATTTTTGTAGCACAGCTAGAAATGAGTGGAACTGATTGCAAAATTTCATTTCTACTCTCATTAAAGTAAATTTAAATAAAGGTATTTAAAAAGAGAAAAGAATATAAGCCTAAAAATATACATTATGTAAAAAATGGAACTCTTCGGATCACTCCTGTTAACCATAAACAGCTATTCCGACTGCCCGAAGATACACAGAAACACCGTGACAGCATTGGCGAGAACTAAGATTAAGTCTCCACGGCCATCACCGACCAGAGTACAACATCTCCCGTAGGAGGCACTTCCGGCGATCGGTAGGGGTGTTTGAACCCATATTTCTGCATCTACCACTGCAGCAAGAACTAACAACATTTTTGGAAGCTCCTTATCTCCCGGTCCAAGATGCTTCCCCAAGGGGATCTCTCTCCTGTTAATATTAACTTTTTGAGTGTTTACTCAGAAAACATTAACAGGAAAGTTAATATTAATGCAAAATATTCAACAGAAAAAAGCGAATTTGATATTAATATGTGTATTCCATATTTGTCATGTAAAGTATCTGATTTCTTCTTATGGAAGTAATATCATGACTTTTGCTATCCAGACTTAACATAAACTCCAAGTTATGCGGCTTCAAGTTTTCGGCTCTCGTATCCAATATTTTCTCCTTTCGAATATGATACAAATACAACATTTCTGAAGAAAAAAAAACACAACGAAATAAACTGAAATTTACATGTGTTTTTTTAAATCAAAAGTTAACAGGAAAAACGTCAAAAGCTAATAAATCGCCTATGTAGATAATTTCAAGTTGATATTTCATCGATATTCAGCTTCATATAATACTTTTTTGATATTACAAGAAGAACGTGTGCGTCTAAAGGAGACTGTTATTCTGTTAACAATATATATTGGATATGATTGCCCCATATTAACCTATGCGAGCAGAAAAAAAATTTCATACACATTGATAAAATTCTTAAGAGTTCATTATTTCTAGTACACTTTATATAATAAAATCAAAAGTTGTGTTTCCTTGAAGTGAGATCTTTTTTACTCATAATGTTCAGGAACATACAAATCAAAACTAATCACTGAAAATGAATCGGAAGAAATAATGGTCCATTATCAGAAGAAAAGACAATGCCATATATAAAAATAAATATTATGCTGTTGCATTGCAGCAATAACCCCCAAATGGAGTGAGGATATTATGAATCAGCATAAATATAAAATTATAAAAATTGCAGATATCAGCTGATTATTCTGGGCTACAATTCAGCATAAAAAATGTAAGCAAAATAAGACGTTTACGATACAGCAACTAATTTTTAACCGTGCTTAGCTTTATTCGCACACCGATAAGTCAGTCACAAAAACCCCCGTCAGAAACAGAAGTTGAGATTCGCATCTGGGGATGTTTTCAACAGTACCCAATGTTACAGAAGGTGCTGAATGATTACAATACAGTTGTACTATTTTGCATCGAGAGTGTAAAAACTGCATTCGTTATTATACATTTTCCTTGTTCATTTCATTTATTTCATTCCATTTTCATTTTTTATAGTTCCATTTTCAACCTTTCATTTCTGTTATATAAATGTCATTAATTATATTTATAATTATTGTAGACATAAAATAAAAACTGTTTTGACACTATAAGGTTTTTAGATCAATTTTAAAAAAGCATTTGATTTTCAGTAAAAAAGGGATTTTCAATGTATGCGAATATCTTAAATTCATATACATATTCATTCAAAGGCACACACCCTAACTGAAGCGCTTTTCGCCAGTTCCACCTATCGTATTTTCTTCTCTACCTCTTAAATGATCACCTAGATCAAACTGTCAACACTGCCGTTGAAAATCTATTATTCAAGCAGCCACTCGATGCAAAAGCGAACATCGTCACAAAACAGACTCTTCACTCCAAATGTGTCCTTCCGAAGTTGCGTTTGGAGATGCAAATTTGTGTGGAGTAGGAAAGAGAGCGGAAGGAACAGGACGCGGTCGCCACTGCTGCTGTTGGTGCGATACTGGTCCTCTAGCATTTGTTTTCTCAGAATTTATTTATCAACAGTTTCTCTCAGGAGATACGATGTTGTTTAACGAAAGGAAATGACTAAAGCTAAAATAATAGAAAAGGTTTGTGTTAGAGGATAATTAGCTCCAAACAGAAGGTTAAATGCGATGCATCTCCGATTGCTTTTAATAAAGAATTATCCTTAAATCTGTGCTTCATTTTAGCGGAAGGCACACTCCGAAAAAGTAATCGCATCTGCTTTTCGATCATCACTGAAAAGAGAGGGGGGGACTTCTTTATTATTATTATATTATACTCACGCTTGTAAATTTTTTTTTTGTCTTATTAGCATACGAGTTATCTATTTTTGAATGTTTATTCGTTCATTTGCGCTTCGATCTCTCGATGAAGTAAATAAAATCTGGCATCAATTCATTTGCTTTAAAACTAAACTTTTGTTTAAAATACTTTTTCTTATTCAGTTCTCGATATTTTCGCAATAAATAAGTTGTGAAAGTTTGATAATTATTAATAAAGTAAAAGAAAAATGAATCAAGCAAATAAAATATTCAATTCTTCTTAGTTAAATTGACTTAAAACAAAAAATGTTCTCCATCATTTGTGTAATTATTTTTTCGAAAACATCAGACATTTTCAGTTTTTCTCTCTCTTTTTTTTTTTTAATTTCAAATCAATCTATTTTTAATTTCAAAGCTTCAGTTCAACCATTATTCCTGAGCAAGCAAAAAAAAAAGAAAAAAAGAATGGGAATTCATTTGAATGATACATTTTTAAAAGCTTGTTCTAGATATTATTTAGGAAAATGAAAATCGAGGAAAACAAATTTTAAATGTCACATTACAGAAATATTAGTATAAAATGATCAAATAACAAATAAGTTTTTCGCAACAAAAAACTTAATATAAATAATTTAATAAATATTTAGTAGTATATAACAAGTATATTAGAGCAGAAAGAGTAAAATGGACAGCAAAATAGATCACTTCTGTACACTTATCTTTTTCTGTTTTTTAAATAGTTAAACCTTCTGAAAGGTTCAACCTGGAAGGAATTTATACTTCCTGAAAAGATGGTTTTCCAGTTTGGATCCCATCCGATAGGGAGCATTCCATCGACTGAAAATGCAAATTCTATCTATATTGCTGGTAGCAGTTTAGAATTATTCTGAATAATATATTTGTATTCTTCATTCTGTATATGAATGTAGTCCCAAAATCACATATCAAATTTTATGTATTTTAATATTTGCGTTTTTGAGTGATCGGGCTTAAATGTTTCTGAATGCATATGTAGACAGATCGACCTGGGTTGGCCCAACGTTTTATACATGGCAGGAAGTGGAATCGAATTTTATCCATCTCACTTTTTTCGTTTTCTAGTTATCCTATTCACTTACATTCGAACAATCGGGCAGACAGACGGATTTCGATAAAACGGATTCTCAGAACGGATTTCGATAAAAATGAGATAAAAATCTTGAAATGTGGTGCATACCAAATTTCATCCATTCGGCTCAAAGCATTTTTGTGTTATCTCTAACACAGACAAATAGACATAATGCCAAAAATATGTTTATCGAATGGAGAGGTGTAAAATGCGGAGATGGGTCAAAATCTCTCTTTGGAATTTTTTGCCAGTTGCTTTATACTTTCTTTACGAGAGAATAAAAAGCGAGGATAATTCTGGATTTCAGAGACTAGGATAGGCGGACATCTGCAGAAATTTTCAAAAAGTCGTAACGTGAAAATGATTGCATTACGTAGGCATTTTATATATAATCTTTCTAAACACTTGGGCCTCAAAAAAAAATGTTTGTGTTGAGCTGTATGCTTATACAACTAGTATGAAAATCAAGCTTTGAATTTAAAGCAGAAAAATAAAAACAATAAATAAAATAAAATATTCAACTCATTCGCAGCTCCATGAAAATTTGGTAAAATGAGTCATCGCTTTTGTTAATTACGTTGAACTACTTATACGACTCTGTTTTTTACAGTAAAAAAAGAGACAGAAAGCAAACTAATTTTTACCGCCGGCATTTGATCCGACTTGAATGACCGTTAAGTTCCTCTAGGGAGTGGACATTTCCTGTTGTCCAGAGCGACGCGTTGCCCCGGGTGACGCCCTCAAAACAAGAGGTGCCCCAGCAACAAGTAAGTCGATGACGCCACAAATCGTCAATTCAATTTTATTTATTTTCTTCTCTTAAAATCAATAAAACGCGTTCGTCTGAACCCTTCAAACCCCTTGCAGACAAAAATGCCTTTTGGACTTTGAAATGTGTTCTGAAATTGTTCATATGATGTCTATAAAAAAGTTGTTACTTTTTGAAGACTTCAATCCCAGTGACTTAAATACTTTTCTGGCTTTAAGATTTAATGATTTTAAAATAAATTTTGAACGAATTGGTTTATCCTAATACATAGGATAGCTAAAAGAATGGAGGCGAAATCAGAAAAATGATGTATATTGATTTTTATCAAGAATGCATGTTTCATAATTTATTAACCTTTAGAAAACGGATATATGAGATTTCAAAATATTTCTTTAAAATGCATTCTTTGCTTCTTTTTAAAAACTCAATTAGATAAGATTATTGATCTTTTCCAACCGCTCTTTAATGTCATATGGAGTAACAAAGAAGGCAGCATAGTAAATTTATTAATAAAATGATGCTAATATGGATAGGTTGCTGCTATATGAATATGGAAATTGTGCGATTTTGGCAAAATAATTCATTTATAGATTTTATGCAAATGAAATGCAAATGAAAAAAAATGTTTTCCTAGAGTACTGCTTGAAGGTAAAAAAATTATACTATTTCAATTTTATTCAAAAGTTTCAATGCGGCAATGTAGCTTTCTTCGAAAACAGTGTTGAAATGTTAGTTCAATAAATATTGACATAAACCATCTGTGCGAAAACATTTTTTTTTATCTTAATGGGTGTTATGAGTAGCCTAAATTTTAATTCACTTAATTTGATGTTTGATGGATCTTTAATACATTAATTAAAGTAATGGCTTACTTAAATATTATATGGGAGCTTTTGAGATTATTTTTAATATTATATTTCGTAATTTCACCTGTTTTTATGAACTGTGAATTTCTTCCAGCAAGGATTTCAAAGAATGTCAGCACTGACGATATTTAAAATAATTTTATATAAAATACATGCTAAATAAAGTTTCAAAATAATACAGTATAGTACAAAAGTAATCATAATAAACAGAACTAGTTGCAGCTAGTATAAGGAGAGGTGTATATATATTTATAATTAAAAAATGAATGAAAAATATTAGCTATAAAATTGCAACAGAACTCAAAATGTGTATCATAGCAGCTGCAGCTACTAAAAAACAAATAGAATAAAAGGAAAATTTAAAAAAAAGATTTAAAAAAAAGAAAAGGAAAAACTTGGCCACTAATTTTGATTCAGTAATGCTGTATGCCAATTCATCATTTCATTACAGAGACAAAAATAATTCTTTCTGCAAATGCGTAGATACCGATCCAAAGCAGTTACGAAACGAACAAAGTATTTAAAATTTTGAGGAAATTAAAAAATAATGAATGAAATTCAACAAAGAGTTGAATTTAAATACATTTTTAAATATATTTAAAAATCCAAAATCAAAGAAAAACACAACTGCTTTTACGGTGTGTTTTTTATTTTCAATTTAAGCGCATTTATTGTAAATGATTTCATATCCTTGATCTGATAAGGGTATTTCTAATTGTTTCAAATTTCTATTTATTTAATAAAAATTATACTCCACAATACAAAGTTTTTGAATAGACTCTAAAAGAAGACTTACTACTGTAATGGATCAAAAGATACATTGTAATAAGATGTTGGTCACAATAATTTTTAAAAAAATGCCCTTTCGAAATTGCAATACACACCTTCCCTGAAATCTATTTTGAATAGACAGTCGCATCTGTTAACACCCAAAATATACTGTTCCATTTCCCTCTTTATATCATTGCAAAATTTTATTGAATTTAATGCACAAATGCAGCAACACTATTATGAAGCGATGAAGATTAAATTTTTTTATTAGAAAAATATTTTTTTTTGTCCTTTATTTAAAAAGATGTCATTATTCAAAAGGCGGATTTTTTTCTTAAAACGAATTCTTTCATTTGATTCAATACCTCTTGCTTGAACACGAACTGAGTATGACTCATTTAAATAATGATTTGAAAGAAACATTTTATAAACGGCTTTCGAGATTCGCATTTTGCTAAATGCATATTTGCTTTTGTAAAGAACTATATTTGTAGCTTTTTATGAATTAAATATTTTGAGAATTAAGAAAACTCTTTTTTGAATGAGTACGCCACAATGATATCCGAAACTCTTGCGATAAAAATGAGTGTTGGTACACGACATTCTTCAGTTGAAGTGCTCTTATATAAAATTATATAACCATTGTTTTGATATTTCTCTTTAAACAAAAAAAAATATTTTAGAACTAGTCTTTTACTTATTTTTTAGTTATAAGTTAAGAAGATTTTTAGCAGTATGCCATAAACAGGGATGAAATATTCAAAAGTATAAGTTTATAGTTAAGAAGAGTTTTAGCAGTATGCCATAAACAGGGATGAAATATTCAGTAGTTTAAGTTTATTTGCGCAAAAATATACATCAGAAAAATTAATTTCGTTTGTGTCTCTTTTCAAATCGGTTTTCAGAAGTCCACACCTGAGGAAACAACATTGGTTATTTTTTTATATGATGCTTGGAACTTCGCGGCATGGCATGCTTGTCTTCAGACGCCAACCTCGATATTGCACCTGATGCTCACCCATTCCAATAACCAGTGGCTATTCGCTCAACGTCAAAAGATTAATTTTTCTACGGTGACAACGTACGTGTGTCTACTGCCGATTCAGAACTCAAGCCGCACAACGAAAACTTACTCTGCTCATATCTCCATAGCTAAACATTGATTCACGATCAGTTTTTCTTTTTAAATTGGCAAATTCTTGCTAGGTTCATGTTCTCTGATGTCGCCCATATATCGATTCCATCGTCTGATATCGCTGGATGACTATTTCAAAAGATCAATGCTGGGTTAATGCGTATATTTCTTAGATATTCTATAGCTGAGAGATAAAAAAAAAACCTTACTCGAAAAAGGTAAACAAAGAAACGGTATGTTGAATTAAATAATATTCTTTTAAACTTATTTGCAGTTCATTTGGTGTTACTTAAAGCTTTCCTTTTTTTGTAACCATTTCATCATCAAGTGCAATATGAAAAATGACTATGACGTAATAAAAATGTTCATTAAATATCTCAAATAATATTGATAAAACCAATCTCAAATGTCAGGCTATTTACAAATCACAAATCGAATGAAAATAAGTCTTAAATAATTTTTTTGATATAATAGATTTGTAAAACTATTGTAATGAAACTTGGCGCGGACTGTTGTAGAATGCTATGAACTGAAAGAGACAATTCGCAAGTTCGTATCTGAGTGCAGGCAAGTTGTTTCAAAATTGTTTTGTTCTTTCTCGTTTCGTCTAGAATATTCTTATAATTTCTGTATCTTTCTAAATCTAGAAGATTGAAATCATTTCGTCTTGATAAAAACAGATATAAGGTTTAGTTCTTTGAATAAAGTTTCGACTTGAGATTAACGAGTGTTTTCTTTGATTTTAGTTAACGCACGGCTTATTTACGTTAACTTCATCATCGCCACGCGCGAGAAATACAGATGAAAAAAATTCTGATAATTTTATTAATTTTGTCTTTTTAAATCATTCTGAGTTCGAGATATATGTCTTACTTTCAGGTATACGAAGTATGTACGGCTTATTGTAAACGTCAGAAACGTTGAACTCGACATTTTGACCACGTTTTAGATTTCCCTGAGTTCAAAAAACACATTTTTGGAAAATGTCTGCCTATAGCAAAGGGAACTAAAAAAATGCTTGAGCAAAACAAATAAAATTTTGCACATTATCTATACACATTAAATTTGCAACTTTTTATCAAATGTTGAGCAAAAACTGTTGAAAGAAATTCCGTATGAGCGGCTGTTCGATTATAAGTTAACACTGTAACTACAAAACGAAGGTAGCTAGATAGATAAAATTTCGTACAGTTTAACATCGATATTTTAGACACCTATTAAATGTTGAGCCAGACCCAACAAAAAGTCGGTCTGTATTTTCAGAAACTTGGATCCACGATAAAACCAAAATGTAACGACTTAAATTAGATATGTGATTTTGTGATACAATTGTCGAATTTTCGTTTCAATCGATCATTTGTTACTCTTGGGAAAAATGCGTCTAAAACAAAAATTAGCTTTACGGCACTATTCGGTATTCGGTAGCAGGAATCAATTGCGAAAACCCTCGCCAAGGTTCACACAGTAAAGATGGTAAATTTACCCTAAAGGTTAATATTTCTTAACTATTGTAAAGATGGTAAATTTACCCTAAAGGTTAATATTTCTTAACTATTGTATATTAATACTTCCAAGATTTCGGGGGGAGAGGCGCAACCCCTTCAATGCAGAATAGGAGAGAAAAAGTGTTCAGGAGACTGATCCCGCAGGTTTGAAATGATCTCGCTGTTTGTGAGTCTCTGAACACGATCATTCAAAAATAGATCGAAGCAGATGAAGGAAATAATTGAAAGGAAGATTATTATTCCACAAACACAAAATTTTAAAGAAGCGCGCTAGAAAGTTAAGAGAAACATATTCGCTATTTTTTGACGAGACATTTTTTTTGTCCTTCTATCTTTAAAAAAACGATACCCTTCAGAAATAGTCCGAGTCCATCCATATCTGCTTTGAGAAAAATTGTGTTGCTTTTATTTCTAACTGAGAATTCGAAACACAAAAGGCTGAACTGCGATATCTTTCGCTTTCTTTTTCCGTTCGCAACAAGGAACCCCGGAAAAGCATTTGTTTTTTAGCGATCAAAATAGCGTCCTTCTTTTGTGCAAAAGTAAAGGATCTTGAAAAATAACAACCGCCTTATTATTCTGCTGAGTCTCATCGTTGTGTTTGTATTTTTCGAAGGTCCTGGATAAAGTAAACCCATTCTAGTTTGTAAGGAATTCCAAATGCGTAGAACGTCTAATAAGGCCCTTTTCCATCTTCAAAGATTTAACGCAAAATATATCTTACATAATTTATTCCGTAAGCTTATTAACTAGGAAAAATGTTAGCAATATCTTTAATGTTATAGCTCTTAGATGTGCTTTTATGATTGTTGAATAATTGATTGGATATGTTCAAGGGAAATATTTATACGTTAAAATTTTGTTTAGCCATTATGTGAATCTTTTTTACAGGGAAGATGGTTACTTTGCAGGTGGATATTTCACGTAATATACTTTTTCGTAAACATAGAATATTGTTAAACAATTTGATGAATCTCAACACTTCGGGAGATCTCGAAGTTAAAATGCAGTTCGAGATCGACAAATTAAATCTTGCTTTAAAATTTTTAGGAATATCAAATTTTAGACAAAATCTGCAGAACGGAGACCTATCCTTCCGTCTGTTTCCATATGAATAAATTAATAAATCAAAGAGGCGGTAAGCAAAATGTAAGGAATTTCCTTATGGTTTTATCGATACGACTGTAGATACGAGACACACTTTGGTAGAAATCTGTCAGATGTTTGTCTTTTGATAGTCTGTTTATACTTATGGGTATGAACACAATGATTAGATAATAAAAGTTAGAAGAATTAATTTCGAAGATCATCATCATAGATAAAGATAGCTGTCATCAAATTAAAGATAGCTGTCAAGTTTCAAAGTCCATCGGTCATTGAGAAGCGATCAAAAACACCCTAACTCAAAAACTAATTTCTAACAGAGACATATATTTCCAATAGAAAAAAAAATATCTAAATAACGAAAATTATTATATGTTTGCATTATTGAAGACAATAAATTTGTCTGTGTAAAATTATTAATCTACATTTTTATATAACTCAACCATTTTATTAATCATGTTTATTAATATAAAATTGAGATACTAAAGTTTTAGACAAGAAATGCACCACTCTTTTCTGATTAAAACTGACTGTGCTATCAAGCTATAAATCTCATTATTGCTCAAGTAATGTAATCGTGCATTACGTCATATAATTTCAGAATTATAATGCCATATTAAAAACACCTAATTGTTTAATCACTATTTTTCATTGGGTGCTCATTATGAATTCCTACAGGCTGTTTCCAATTCTATCTGAAATTTATATAAATGAGTGTTTTCCATTTTATCTTCACTGAACTTTACTTCTCTTGTATGCAATACCTAGTGAAAATGAAAGCTTTTTAATATGGACTCAAATGTTAATTCAATCATTTTTCACAACACGAAATACTATTAACAATTATTTTCGATGAAACAGAAATCATGCTGAGGAAGCGTCCATCTTTCTTGAGGGGGTCTCTAAAACTGTCAAAAACAATGAAAGGGAGATTCATTTAGTTTTAGTGCCAGCAAAGTAGTATTTTTTAAGTTTAAAATTTAGAAAATTATTTTATTAAATACAACTATTAGGAACAAATTCTCCAGAAGCCCACGTATTGACAGAAACAGCATAAAATGTAATTCTTCACATTGCTTACCGTAGTTTGTAAAAGCGGAATTACATGCCGATTTATAATAGTTTTGAAATTAGGTACTGAGCCATGACTGGATTAGGCACACTCTTCACTCTGCGAAAGTATACAAGAAAGTCGAAAGAAGAACACTCTCTTGGATGCAAAACCTCGCACATCTATTTAAAAGGGAGAGAATGAAATAAATGCTCCTCTTGATACATCAACTCCTTACAATGCAGTCTCTCTCTATGCAACATAATTATTCATATTAGAAACAAAATAATGCATCGCAAATTCTGTGATGCAATATTTTGGCCAGTAAACAGGGCGTAGAAAAATTTTATATAGATTTATAGCCATTTAAATATTGTAACCATACATTTAACCATTGAAATTTGCTTGATAAAACAAAATTTAATAGATAAACTTATAGCTGTCTGCAAATATTGCGCTTTGGAATTTCATCTATATGCTGTACATTCTGTAATTTCCTGAATGAGGAATGTTGTTTGAATTTTGTATAATTCATGAATCCCATAGTCGGAGGGTTTAAGCTATATTATTGTAACATTACAATATAATATTTCAACAAATAACTATAAAAATTAATTTATCTAATATCAAGCTCAATTCCATATATAACTTGATATTTAACTGCACGCAGTCTAACACTTTTCTTTCATATATAATTATTAATAAAATCAAACTTTTTATATGCGTTTGGCCTGCATCATCAGAGCATAAATTGACTCCATTTTATTCTTTCCAAAAATGTTCGCAAACATTGCATCTAAATAGCATTTTTTTAAAAATATTTCAAACATTTGTTAGATAAATTGAGTCCATACCGGAATTTCAAAGGTAGAAAGAAAAAAAATAAGTTATCGATTAAATTAGAGATAAAAAGGGAATAAATGCTGATAAATCAAGATAACCCCTCTTGTTTTGCAACCCATTAATTTCTTCCCCCAACGGAGTAATCGTTTGCTTATGCTATGCGAGTTGTGGCTAAAGATGTCGCTCTCGTTTGTTCTCGGAATGTACCGCCGTTCCGGAGTTTGCGTTTTCTTGAGGGCTGTAAATCTGGAATGGCCGCTTTAACGATGTATTACCCAAACGATTTATTTGCATTGAAAATGAATTTTAGTTTACACTCTCAGAAGATCCTCTTAATCTTCTTGGAAAGACTCTTCCGCAATTTTTGGAATTCTTAAGACTGTAAATTAGAATAAATGCTACCTAAACCGTTTACGCCAAGTGTGTTAATCTAAGTCTTGGATATTTTTACTTTTTCAGCTTAGCAACATATATGTCTCGTTTTGGTGACTCCATTGAGACGGTCATTTTAATCGCGGTCTGTGAAAGCCGCGACATTAAACCGAAAGGAAATTTGATTCTCAAAGTCAAGTTGAGATTCACGTGCATGACAGATCTTTCGAGGATTTTATATAGAATCTGAAATTTCCGAAATTTAAGCCGAACTTTCGAAGGAAAAAATTTTAGACAAGAGCATCTGAATTTAGAGGGGGGAGGGGGGGGATCGCATGTTATTTCACCATTTCTAAGCAATTTCATAGCATGCCCTTGTTCAAAATATTTTAAATAAGCATTCAACAAGAAATCTATAGAAATTTCCGAATTCAATTCAGAAATATCGTTCAATGTTTTATTTTTATTTCCATGGTTAAATCAGCTATTTTGTAGATACACATTTATGTTTACGGAAGTAATAAAATAATTCTCTATAATCTTCTCACATCCAATCTTAAATTATTTATATGAAACTTTGATGTAAATATTCGCAGTTGGACCTTGAACAGTGTTATAAATATTTACTATTGGATTGAAATCTTTTGCAATTGATCAATAAAACTATGACAAACAATATTTATTTCTTGAAAAGGAATATATTATATATTTTACTTCGTCTTTTACGAAAAGAGTTATTCCTAAATGGATATTAAATATACTTTTCCAAAAAATAAGCCCTAATTGCTCTTCACCAAAAATGAGCATAAAATATGATCAGTAAGAAATGTTTTTTGTAAGTTTTTAAAATTCCATATATGTCTTCGAATTACATCTTTAAGTAAAATGACATGAGAACGAAAGATTGAAACAGTCTCTCAAAACGAGAATTCTTGGGGGGAGAAAAAAAAAGTCCATGTGGAAAATTTGGCATAGTAGCCTTCAGAATACCCATAAAACTGCTTCGTCTCTTCATGAATAAACATAGTCACTATATAGAAAGTAGTGAAGAATAGGGAGAATTTAGATATTTGTACCTCTACAAAAATGAAACCCTAAGAATTGATGGTACACACTCGGAGTTCCACCCAGTTTTATTCTGCTGCCGATCATCCTATAAGAAAACTAAAAATACCATTTCAAAAATAGTAATATATAATAAAAATAAAAGAGTTTAAAATTTCCGTAGGTTTTTTTGTACTTATTTAAAGTTAAACAAACTGAAATTTTCTAAGGTAACATTTTTTTTACATCAGAAAAACATTCCCCGTAGTCACATTTATCAAGAATACAAATTTCGGTTAATATATCACGATTGCATTGGGTAATATTTAATATTCTATGTTAAGGGAACGTTTCCATATTTAAATTTTCAAAATTTAAATACTTTTTAGATGGCAGTGATTGTATTTTTTATTTTCGTAATATCTGTAAAATTACAACTCTACATTTTAAATTCGACTTCGTGCAGAACAAAATACTTACAGCGAAAATTTCTGGGAGAAATTCGATACTTCACAGCAAATAATAATCTGTTCAAATTTCACCCGAATCTAAATCGCCATTATGCATAAGCGAAAAAAAAGTAGTGCATTTCATTTACTAATAAACGTTTCTTTCATATTCGGTAATTTAGTGTTCTATGTAAATGCTTTTTGATTGCGAAAGATTTTACCCTATAACGTCTTTGATTCATGCTTGTCATATACACGGAACACAAATCATAGAGCATCATTCATTTAATCTGCATATCTTTAATTTTCGTTATTGGTACATTTTTAAATTATTATTTATTGAATATTTTGCTGTTTCGTATATGAGTTTATTTCAAAGCAGGTATTAAAAATGATACAGAATTAGGATAATGATTATTCCGAAGGATGTTTTTAAGAGTAAACTATTTTAACAACCGAAAAATTATATTATAACTTATTTAATAAAACAACAAACTTATTAAATTCGCATAGAAAAATTGCAGCATTTATAAATAAAATATATATTAAATGAAGTAATAAAATCAATAAAATGTAGCTACAAATCATACTAATACATCTAAATTCATTTACCAAAAATAACATAATCGTATTTAGCAGTTTGATAGTATAGGTCCTATAAAAGTTTAATTTTTGTATTCGTTCTTTGGAATTCCTTTGAAAAGTATATGAAAATAAGGCTTTAGTTCGTGAAGAAAACTTTTTAACAAGCATGATTATTCATATAATTGATGCCAAATAAAAAAATAATCCCAGATAACGTATTAAAAATCACATATAATTTATTTTCTACTCCATAAGTATTAAGTCTTTAAGAATAGTAATAATTTAAAAATGAATTTCATTCAATATTTTGTCTTTTATTTTGTAATCAAACCTTTTTGCTTATCAAAAAAAATTCTTACAAAATTTTATTTTCTCGGAAGTTTATTCGATATTCAAGTAGATTAAAATCTATCATTTTTAAATTTTGTTTGATTCGCTTCTGCCATGTATTTAAATATTTAGTAAAAAGTGCGTTATTTTATACTGATAATAACGGGTAATTAATATTTTATGAATCATTGACATCATTATAAATTCTTCATTTTCGCATGTGTTGGGAATAAATTCAAAATATATCTGGCATCAAGCAATTAGTGTGTTATTTAATAATTTTTTCAAAACCGCACTTTTTATTCCATTTATGAATCTATAAAATATTAAACTAATTCCAATTGCAGCAAATCGATGGTAGGGGTGTCTCAATTTCATAAGAAATTTTGAGCACATAAGAAAACATTAATAATTTTTAAAAATACAAATGACAATTTATTTACAACAAAAAGTGGAGTTGTGAATGAACTGTCAAGAGAAATAATTTGTTCACAATATTTGTGAAATTAAAAAGTTATAATCCCACAAAATATTTATTAGGAAATAATATTTCCATTTGTTTAGTAATTTCTTATATTACGTAAGTGACATTACAAAAGCCGAATGACATTTGATTCAAGTAAAGTATTATCAGATGCCAAAAGCTGCCGATATTTATTAAACTTAATATCAAATAATGTTTAATCACAAACTTAAATATCAAATCATGTTTAATCACAGTTGTTCTTTTTTCTCACATCATATTTGAAATAAAAATTCTATGAAATCTGGAAGGCAATATTTAAGATAAATTAAGGGAAAATATTATTCATTTGTCAAAAATAAGGCCAAATGAGTTGTTAACTTTTTTTGTTTGAGAAAATCCCTGATGGATTATAAGCAAATGCAATTTCTTTTTCTTTTATATCTTGACTAAATGGCAATACTGTTAAGAAAGTCTTAAAATATGCCAACAGCAGTAAAAATAATATGCATTTAATTCAAAAGCAGAAAAAAATAAATTGTTAAGGTAAATATGTAAAATGCCTTTAAATTCGTAAGGAAAATAAGGAAAACGATAATATAGTCATAAAATAATTAAATAAAATAGTTTTTAAAAACTCTTTTATTTATGTACTAAATAAATAATAGTTTTTAATAATTTTTTTAACATTCCAGTTTTTATGTTAAAAATGATATGTAAATAATGCTATGTTAAGTAAAAATGTTTTTATATTAATTATTGTAAATTTTAAGGAGTCATTCTCAAATTTACGATATCAGATTGATCTACGCATATGGAATTTTTGTTCGTTAAATGTATTTAACAAACTAGTTACGGACATTTTAAAACAACATATTGTCAGCAACAACACGTAACTGACAAGATTTCATAAGTTAAACTCCTCATGAAAAAATTAGAAGTCGATTATAAAATAGCAGTTTTACAAAGAGAATTAAATGAAAGTGAGGGCATTTTTATTTAGGACACCCGAATCTAATTTTATTTATTCTGTCAGAAAACAATGACGAGACATACGCAAATCAACTAGGGAACTATTTCTAGTTTTTAAAGCAACTTGTTCTAAGAGAAATCAGATACGGATCATTCCCAGTGGCCCATCAAGTACAGTAGAATTCCTTAGAACATATTTTGGACGAAACTGAGATGTCAAAGACAGGGACAGGGCTTATTTGATATGCATGGAAGGTTTTAAATCAGGAAATTATGAAAGCATGTATGATTAACACGCATGGTTTTAAATCAGAAATTTTTGTATGATTAACTGAATTCTGACTCTTACTTTCAGTACTAAACAACTTTCTCCTCCAAGAGAAAGCCCGCTGATCATTATTATTATAGTGAATAAAAATAAAAATAATAAATCTGGCCCGAAGACTTTACCAAGTCGGTAATGTCTTATGGTCCTTGATTTTTTTTTTCATTTTTATATCAAATTTTTATTGTTTTCGTATACCATAATAATATCAATTTTATATACCGCAGGAGTATGCAACTTTGTAATTTGGGTTTGTTCTTTTATTTCTTTATATGTTAGCATTTACGTTCTCTAATTGAAATTCTTTTCCAAAAGATTTTTCTTCTAATTTATATTATTTGAAAAGTTTTATTTCTTGTTTAATTTTTGCTTTAATAATGTTTGAATTTTCCTATGTAAAGATTGTCTGACGTAACGTACATAACCGTCCATCTTATTTCAAAAGTAGAGTTCAGTGCCAACATTTATTCATAGTATAATTAATTTCATTTGCAGAAATGGTACAACAATATTTATTGGCATAAATGAAAGAAAATGTTAAGCTCTGTCTTTTTTTAAAGAATATCAATTCAATGATTCTCGAGCTTGAGTAAGAATTTCGAAAAAGACAAACCAGGAAAAAAGCAGAGAAAAGATTTTAGACAAATATTATCGGAAAAAAATTGTTTGCTTTATTAACAAGTGTACAAATAAATCATCATCATTATGAATAATTTCATATATAATGGTATAAAACGATATTTCTAAACACTAAAATGCTCAAACCATTGTATTAAAATAGTTATAATAAATTATTGAATAAATTTACAATGTTAAACAATAAGCGAGGCTGTTGTACCTTGGGCTCAGAGAACCTAAATCATAAATTCTTATTGTATGGGCTGCCATAATGTAGCAAACGCATCCAAAGAATATTTACTAGTAATTAATTGAAACATTTTGTTTTTTACCATTTAATTTATAAGGGCAAACATTGATTTTTTGTGAAAAAAATAATATTTTTCAAAAATTCAAAATTTATTTCTTTAATTACAACTACTAAGAACTGTTTGAAACCCACCCCCAGTTCAAATTTTACTGTACAAATTGGAACTGGAAGAATTTGTTGTTGTTGCATAGTCATTATTCGAACACAGTCAACATCTGAAAGAATACACAATTACGTGCTAGAACTATGCATGATCACTTCTTGTTCTTAAACCTAAAAATACAGCCTGCAACATAGAACAAGAATTTGATATCTAATTCTAAATTCCATGTGTGTTTTTTTTGTTGTTGTTGTTGTTTTTCAGTTTATAATAACCATTCGACAGTCCAGACTAGGAGGGCTTTGCAACACAAAAATATTCATCTTGAACTATAAAATAAATAAATGAATTTAAGAAGAAAATTTGAGAGTCGTGTAAAGTGTTCAACATAAAACTGACAGCCTACATTTGGGTAACTGACGGCTTTTAAGAAATCTGGGAAAATGAAATTCAAATATGAGATTTTGTACGAGACCAAATAAGTATTTTCTGAAAAAGAGCAGTTACGATACAAAATAGCAAAGGTGAACCTGAGGATGAACTTGACTTATAAATGTTTTCTAAACAAGAACAACAATTCAAGATGTTAAGTAGGGTCGCAGTGGCCTGATGTTAAAACCTCGGCATCAGAACTGGAGGACTTCAGGTTCGGGACCCTATTTCATCTAAAAACGTCGTGTTCTGATGCACGCTAAATCAGTTGGGAGCAAACATTCTCAAGCTGGTATAGTGTGGCAGTTTAGAGATGGGATGCCAGCTCAGGCATCGTCCTCGTCATCTGATCGTGGTTCAAAATTATGAGGTCCGACCCAAAATAGACCTAGTGTTGCTTTAAAACGGGACGTTAATATAACTAAACTCAATTCAAAGTGGAAAGTAGGACACAGAAAAAAAAACATGAGAAGAAAAATGAGAGGCTACTTAGGACAAAACACACTGTAAATTTACCCAAGAGTGAACAAGAAAACACAAGTTAGTCCAGAGTAATAATTTTCCTCTCCGCCAATTTTGAAACGTTCTTTGAAATCTTAAAAACGAACAGCTGTTATTATGTTCTTGTCCTAGCCAATGCATCTGCATCTAGAATCATGTACCATGAATCACATTGCGTGGAACTATAAGTTTTATTTTTCTTATTAAAATACCTTATCTTATTGTCGATTGATAATGAAAATTAAATTGAATCGATATTCTAAAAAATGAATATTTATCAAGATACAACAATCTTCCCTCTTATTATATTACTCGATTGATAAATTTTAATTCTATAATGTTACAATTTCTGGCGTTTTTGCTCTATTTCATGTATTTCACAATATAAAATAATAAATTATGAAATGAATAATAAAGATTTACGATTTAATGAATTGGTTTATTGCTTCAGTGCTAAAATTGAAATGTGCTTCACATGAACAACTTAAAGCGCAAGAAGAAAGGATGCGATTTGCAATACAGCTAAAAAAAACGTAATGTTAAATGTAGCTGGCCAGCAATACTTCGTGTGTCCTGTAGTTATTATAGCATGTAAATTTAATCCATTCTATTCAACTCAAGAAAAGCAATTGACAGAACGATAAATATCCGAATCTGCGAAACAAAATAAATGTTCTCTATTTCTAACTTATCGGACATCAGCGATTTTTTTTTTAAAAGAATCAACAACCAATTTTATTTATTTTTTCTCACAAAAAATAAATTTTTCATAGTGTAAAGGCTTCATTTTCAGAAGGGGAGAGATTGATTAAAGTTTATCCCCGTTGGAATGGGGTTATTTACACGGAGAAGAAAATATCAATTTCCATTGCAATCGAACAAGATTTAAGAAAAGCCAAGAAATTGTTTCGAAGATTAAGTTTCACGCTATTCAGTATTGCGGACGCCTCTAAGATTTCCAGCCAATTTTCGAATAAGAATTATTTCCTCCAAAGAAACTAGCAATTCTTTTTTTAATAAGACGCCATTTAGATATAATTTCCTTTTCCTGCTATTGTTGGAAGGGAACAAAAGAAAATAATTTTTAGACACAATAATTTTTAGACAATAATTTTAATAATTTTTAGACACACACATATATATATATATATATAATACTCTAGGTTAAAATAAAAAGAGTGGAAATTTTGGGTTTTTTTTCTTTTTTTTTGGAAAACGAATGGGATTCATTTCATTACAAAAAAATTCACAATGGAGACTTGTCTATTAATTGTTAATATATATATATATATATATATATATATATATATATATATATATATATGTATGTATATGATAAGCATATTAACAACAATTTAATGGAAGTTTAAATGAACTTTTAGCATTTAGGGTTATTTAAATGTATTAATAAAAATATGAAGTCATAATGAAAAAATAACCATAATAATAAATAATTTCAGCATAAACATTTTTTAGTTATACCTGAAAAATATATCATGCTCAATGGTGGTGCGAAAGAACATTTTTCGCAGACACGTTTCTTTTAGATGATTCCAATTTCTATTAACTGTTCTCGTGGCGAAGGATTTCACTCGAATTTTTAAACTATATTTTTTCGAATGATGGAAAATGAGAACTTTTCCTTATAGGTTGGGGGATGCTGAGTGGTGCAATAGTTTTCTTTGAATCAGATTTGTTGCACGTATTGTAGAGCTAAGTTATTAGGCTTAATATTTTACATCGAATTTACGAATGTGAAAGAACTTTTAGAGCATATCTACATTTGAAAGTGACTTGCATCAAACGGGTAACTTCGAAATATATGACCAGAGCCACAAGATTTGATAAATTTAGTTTAGTTTAGTTTAGTTATTTTGTCGTCTCGCATTTAAGCAACACCAGGGCTGTTATGAGCAGGCACTAGTAATGTTGAATCACGGTCAGATGACGAGGGCAGTACCTGAGCTGGCATCGTCTTTCTCCAAACTTCCACACCATACCAGCGGGAGGTCGTTTGGCCCCAACGGATTTAATGTGCACCAGACTCGACTACACGACAATGGTGGTCGGCGGAATCGAGTCTCGAAACTGAAACCCTCCGATTCCGAAGCCGAGACAGTACCACCAGACCACCGCGACCAACTAACAAAGCTTTTGAACTTTTCTGGTACAATTATTTTCATTAAAGAGGCTACTTAGTCTAAGATGAAGACAAAAAGACGAACGGAGTAGCTACTTGGCAAAGACTAATAAATACATAAATATAAGGCTAAATGAATCAACCAAATTTCAGTTGCGAAATATTTTAACACCTTTTCTGATGTAAACAATACAACTTCTTAATTTTGAAACCTTCAACTGTCAAATAAGCACTGTTTCGTAATGCGTTAAATGAAAAGGTCCAAGTCTTTTAACACACCAAGTTCTTCAAGTCCTTTAACTAATTCAAAAGAAAGCATAAATAAATCAATAGAGTAACCATCCCTGCAGGTTTATTGACGACTTTTATGGATTTACCAGCGTTTCGCTTTTGACATTGATAATGTTTACCACTTTCAGTCGCCAAATCATAAAAAATTTAAGCGACTGAAAGAATTCCTCTTAGCGCTTTGCATCTTCATACGTGAATGAATGATCAAAATTAAAGTTCAGAGACATGCCTATCGAAAGCGCAAGTACAAAGAATAATAATAATAATAAATTTAGACATCTGGGGTACATTCGATTCATCTCGAGACAACAAAATATTTTTTAAAGCAATAACTGCAAAAAATGTAGCGAAACCTTGCCAGCTCCTTGTGCTCACGACTACATCGCTTACTGTTCATCTTGATTCACTCCAGTTCATTTCAACATTCCGAAAACACTGCAGTGGAAACTGAAATTTTACTCATCAATATTATTGTATGATAATCAAAATATGCAAATATACTTAAAATTTTATTGATTATAGTATTGTAATCCAAATTAATAATTCATTTTGCATACAAAATTAAGACATTTAGCAAACTTTCCTAAAGAAAAAGGAGTCTTTATATAAAGGTAGTTATTTTTTACCATCATCAAATACAATAAATTTATTTAAAATGTAGAATTTATGCAATAGAGAAATTTGTATTTTGTTTTATATTATGTTATAAAAATTCAAGAAAGAAAAAATGGTCACTACTAAGAGTTATTTCCATAAAAATGCAATTTTTACTAGTTTCTTTCTAAATTTCAATTCTTCTAATTAGTTGAAGCTTTAAAATATTTGAAATTTTATTAGTGTTGAATTACATAAGAGTGATTATGTACTAAAATGATTTTATAAATTTTTTATTTGAAATGCAGACATACTTTTATGCTGCCAAGAACAGTTTGCATTGCATTTTAAAACAAATTTCAATAGTAATTTTTTATACAGTACAGCATCACCACAAAATGAGCTTGAGAGGTTTCGTTGTTTAATAGAATAAAAGGGAATAGAGAGCAAAGAATAATTTCTCAAAATCAAACATTAGAAAAAGAATATAGGTCATTACTTGGCCAGTATTTTTCAAAACTGTACTTGAAATAAAAGAAAATAATTTTTTTTCCGTGAGAAAACAAAAGATTTCAAAGGTTTAATATTTTTTTTAAAATCAAAGACGGAATCTGAACTCCCCCCCACCCCAAAAAAAAAATATATCAAAAAATGAAAAAGCGTCAAAAGAGCCTCACTTGATTCCATGGAATTTCTTTAGATAATGATTTGATAGTGGAGATTTCTTCTTTTAAATGTGCGTTCATAAATTCGGCGAACCATGGACGGAAATGATGCGTTTTAATAGCTTTAAAAAACATAGAAAAAAGAAGGAAGAGAACCGATATCATTTCTTCAAGTACATTTTATTCATAAATGATTCGAAAAGTGGTAAAAAAATATATATATTCTTCAGCGGAATTTTTTTTTTTTCATTCCCATTTTTATATGGCAGTCATTCTACACTTTTAAGAAAATGACATTTTATTTTAAAAATATAATTAAAATCACTATGCATTACCATCATAAATTTTTGAAAATATAAATAAAAAAATACTAACACTCAACTCTCAAATTTCGGAGAGATAAAGAAAAACATCCAAATGATAACTTTGGTAAGACGTGCGTAACTGAAGAACCTTTTGTATCAAAATTGATTCGAATTTTCGATAGTACTTGAAAATTTTAATTGGTGGGTTTTTTTCTCTCTTCGTATCGTGGGCATTTCTTATTCATAAAAATCTATAACTTGTTAAGAAAACTTTCTGAATATTTTGACTTATGAAAGAAAATCTCATGTATTTGAATCCTGAATTTTGAAGATCATGTTTGGAAACAAGTTGTTTTAAAACCTTTCTTAGGAAAGGAAGCATGGAAAATTTTGAACAAATTGAAAACTGTAGTTGAAAGAGAATTCCAATAAAAATTTAAATACAAAGTCATTTTTTGTCCACCAATATATTTAGTATGTATTTTCTAATACTTGTTTCAAAAATTGCCTTTTTTGTATAAAAGTCTTTCTGCTTTATTTTTTTTCACGCTTTAGGGTAATATGTTAACCAAAACATGTTTTGAAACATTTAGAACTTGATTAACGAAAAGACCAGGATTAGAAATTTACTAAATCTTAAAGGATATTTCTTTTTGTTAGAAGGATTCTAAGCGTAGAGCTCGGGCGTTTTGCTTGTTTCAATTTAACTCATGTAAAATGCGAGATAACCTTCAATGTTAGAAATTACTAAAATATTATAGATTTTTTTCTAATGACGAAAAAACCCCTTAATTTTGGTTTTTTTTAGTATTTACTATCTCACTGTTAATTTTATAATCATAAAGTATGGAATGATGATATTGTTCTTAATTTACTTCATTATTCATTCAGTTTGTATAATGAATACAAAAAAAATTTTGAATTGCGTTTAAGATTTAATTTTAGAAATAAATGATAAAGAGTAAACTTTTTAAAAATTCATACATCATTATATTTATTTCGAATTTATCCAGTTTTATGCATAAAAAGCATTTTGCCATTCATTTGGATGAAACTTTTTTGGATTGAATTGACATTTTTATTTCTTCTGAAACTAAGCGCATTCAAGAAGCAACCCAATTTTTTAAAACTTAGCCAGCAAACATATAACAATAGCACTAAATAGTTATATTAACTATCCTCTCTATTTATTAGCAAGCTTTCACACAACTAACACATTTTCGAATTTGTAAATTTCTTCCGCTTTACATTAAACTCACATTTAAGCTGTGTTCGAAACTGTACATAAGTAAATGCATGCAGACAAGTAACCGAATGGGCAAAAGGATATTAAAATTTTATCACAAAAATGATTTTGCTCAAGAAATTATAATAAGTAATGCATGAAATTCTTTGGATAGATTAGACACAAAAAGAGAAATAAAGAATATTATTTTGAAATGTGATTCAAATTATTTTGATACTGCATTTTACATTTCAAAATTGAAATATGATAACTTTTGACAGTCTGCGAACGATTGAATCATCGTTAAACGGCTAATAAGAGGTGTTCGAGGCCCTTAATCCCACACTCTTTCTGTAAGACACATGGGATATTTTCAATGGCGGAATGGTGCACGTTCGAGACAAGCCACACGCGGTTTAGCAATGCTGCAGACAGGAAATCCATATGATGTCTTGCTGAATTCATTTCATGTTAAATTTCCTTTTCAGTCAAGAATGATTTCACTAGAATAAAATTTATAGTCATCAGTGTAATTATTAAATTGATAATATGGTGGATTATTCAATGATTGTTGAATTGATTCCATTTCAATTATTATTAGATCAATAATGATGCCATCAACATTATTATTATTCATTAAAATAGTTAAAATACATAGAAATAAGTATTGGAAATGTCTATACAATTTTATTAAAATGCCGAAAGACATCTAAAGAATTAAGTAGCCTTTAAAGATATCAATGCATCAGACTTCAAGCACCTTTTAACGGAACTGCATAATCATATAGAAACGGCGTAATGGAAATGCAAAAAATAAAAGAGGCTTATTAAATATAAATTCCTCCCCAAATGAACTTGTTCTAGACTAGCATCAAATTCCTTTTCGCTTTCCTCGAAAGCCAGCGCTATTACGATTCAACAGGGCAGATCTAAAACGTAGCCTCCAGCTGGAGCTTCCTAGAGTTGCTTCCAGACACTAATTCAATCCGGGATGATGCGAATTCGTTTATGAGGATCCGGCCAGGGGCAGGATATGCTGGGTGGGAAGATCCGGCTGCTTCGTTAAACTGCGAAATCGAAAATTTGGATCCTGATACTTCCTTTCCTGGAAATTAACAAGTTTTTCGGATGTGGTGATCCGTTAATTCGAGTTTCGGATGCTGCTTATCTAGATTAATTTCTTCAACATGGAGAAGCTAAAGGTTATCCTAAGATTCATAGCATCCAAGAGTGCATACGCTATATAAAGAATAGAAAGGACTTCCATGATGAAAATGCAATGCTAATCTGATACTATTTGACTAATGTAATATCATTATGCAACATTCCATTGGTCTTACAGCTTTTAAATTGGCATTTTACTTCTTGGATAGTAGGTACTTGTTAAGATAAGAGGTTTCAAAATGGTGTGATATCAGAATCCTTACGCAAAGACGGAAAAGAGCTCTCCGATCACGCTTTAGTGCTGACGCTAGAACTTCAGTGCTTCGAACTAGAAATTCGAATTTGTTTTTTGCTTTAGAGATTATTATTCCATACATTATCTCTCCGTTTTAATATAAGGATTTTGTTCACTGTATTAAGAATTTTAATTAACTTTTTCTTCCATAATGATTTCCGCTTTTTTCTGGTTTCTGTGTACAGATAAATCTGCAATGGGGAAAAAAACAAATCTTATGTCCAACTATTCATTGACTTTTAGATGAAATGGATTTCTTTATTCAAAAAAATTTCTATAGTCAAGAAAGATAACCGACAGAATATGTTCCAAAATGGAGTTATGATAACTAGTTTTGAAAGCGATTGCAATATATAATCTTGCACCCCCAAATTAAATTTTCGTGGGATATGCACATTGTCATGAATACCGTAATTTCTAATTTCTTTGTATCAGTCTCATTTCTCCCATTGAACAATTTAAGATTCATTAAAAAATGACAATCGAAATGAATTAAAAAGAATCTCAATAAATTTAAAGGAGCCTCAGCAGACGAATTCCTATCAGGGTACTTTTCCACTCATTCAAGAGCATGAACCAAAGGAGCAAGCAATTCATTCAAAATTATTCTCTTTATGACAAAAAAAAAATGTAACTATGAAGAGAAAAAAAAGTTCACTCTTTTAAAATTTACATCTATAATAGTATGGTAAAAGAATTATCTTAAAATATCTGGATATCGATAGCAAAACTTGGAAGTTGTATATATTCCTTTGCACCCATTCTGAATACGTCACTGCAATTATATTTAAGATTAAACGATTTAATTAAAAAAATATTGAACTCTAGTATTCAATATTTTATGTAACGAAACAGAATTTTTAAACGGCCTTTGCTTGATTCCAGGCGACTTCAAGCATATCCCTAACATGCAGAAGCATTATCATCCAATATGATCTCACGTAATTCTTTCATGTGCAATCAACTTTATCTGTTCAATTACTTTAATTTGGAATCTAACATATGTCCTAAAAAATGACCTGAGAATTAAATGCAGATTATCTAAAAGTACTCTGACTAAAATAAATCCTTAGAAACAAAAGTTTTCAGTTAAAATTTTAATATTAGTTCACGGCGACAAAATTTCTAATTGAATCACAAAATGTAATTAAGTCTAATTGAATAAAAATCAAATATTTATTAAAGGAGATTAATTACTCTTTCTCTTAGCTTTGGATATATTATAATAAATATTTTACATTACGAATGGACATGCGATTTGAACTAAAGCAATTTTGTGAATGTTGCATAGTATTCGATTACGCAATCAGGGATATTGAAGTGGAAAGGTGAAATATTTTTTCAAAATAAATAAACAATAACAAAATAAAAAAAAATTCAAAATAAATGAGAAAACTGCGAGAGGCAATAAAATAATTAATTGCAATTTATTGAAAAGCACTAGAGAGTGCGAAAAAAATTTTCCAATGATTTTAACTAATTTATATTTAGAATGATTCTTTAACATCGATCATATTAAGAAAATCCTATTCTAAATATAGAATACGTTAAAATAGTTAATTTTTCGTAAATTTGATTAAAAAAAATTAAATCCAATTAAACTTTTTAATGTGATTTACCTATTGATAAATATTAAACGGAACTATACAAATCTATCGAGTAAGCGATTGTCAAGCAGTTTAACTCAAACATGTTTTTTTTTTCAAAAAGCACCGTTTTCTAAAGATTGAAATAGGAGAAAATCTGGACTTCTTCAACTTATATAAGAAGTCAAGCCACTTTTTTCAAAATTTGAAAAGGGTTCGTCATATTTTTTATGTAAAATAAATTTAGATAATAATAATTATTTATTTCAACTATAATTAACTTTTCTAACATAGGATAATAACTTATTTTTTAAAAAAATTTAGTTTATAAATGTTGCTTTTTTAACATCGGTTATTTATTTATAATTAAAATTCGGAGACTTTAATTCATCCTGAGACAGAACTGAAAAGTGAAGATGTATTTTCATAGCAAGAGTGTACATTCACTCTTGAGCATTTTAACTACTACCATTAAAAACATTTAGTCGACATATCTATGATACTCCAACGACTCTTTCTTCTAAGATTTGGTTTTGGTATCTGGATTTTTGACAAAGAATTTCTACAGTTCTGTGCATTAAAATAAAATTCCTCATTCATTACATTCTGCTTTCTGTTCTTTGATATGGCATAGTAAAAATAACAATGAAAGCTATTTCATTTTTATACCTCGCCGGTCCGTTTCTTATTTTTAAAAAGTAAGTTCATTTGCAGTTTATCAAACATTGCTTGTACGTCCAATCAATTATTCATCCATACTACCTGATTCAGCTGCGTTAATGTTCTTTGCAAGCTTTCAAGTAAAAAATTTAATCCGTAAAGACGAGCTAAAGCAAGCAAGCAAGGAGTGACTTAATATTAATTATTCATCATATAATATTCACACATATCAAACAAAACAACTTATTAAACAGGACAAATCGTTGAAAGTTCTTTGAAGTTTTGAAAACTTAATCATTTTCTTTTTGTTTGTCCTCTTTAAATGAATCCTAAGTTTTAGTTATTAACACTTGTTAGAGAGTGCATTTTAGCAATTCATAATTATTTCAGTGGCTGCTCCTGAAGATTATATTAAAGGGAGTAAGTACAGTCAAGCCGACGTGAATACTTAAGAAACTCAATTGACCTTTGCCGCCATGATTTGAAAGAAAAAGCAATAGGGTAATAGATCAAAATTTAGCGCAGAATGTACAAATGATCGATTGAAGAAAAGTGTATGAGAAAGACAGAATCCATCAAACACAAGAGAACTCGAAAACTGAAAACAAATGCAAATGAAGACTACAATTCTAAGGTTAGGAATAAAAAATTCAGGCTTCATCAGCCATATTCAAATAAAAAAAGACCTATAAAAATTTGTAAAAAAGCTTTGATTTTTCAAAAAACTTTCGGAGGAATTACAATTCTAAGACCAGAGGCGGTTCATCAGGTTAGAAAGTAGAATTGCAGCAATAATTATTTATTTAAATTTAGTAATAATTATTTATTTAATAATTATAATTATTTATTTAATAATTATAATTATTTATTTTATTAATTTAATAATTTATTAATTTAATACTTATTTATTAATTTAGTAATTATAATTATTTATTTAAATTTAAATTATTATAAAATTTACATTTTAAAACTAGCTATGTAATTCGTAGCATTGAAAATGTGTTAAATAGCCTATATGTACTATAAAATTTGCTAGCGTCGTTATTAGAAGATTGTATAAATGTTAAAGAGATGATAAAAGTGCCAGAAATCCCCCATCACTCACGCACCTACACTTTCATCTCTATTCGTCCAAAAAAGGTCAGCGAATAAGATAGGCAATAAATTCGTCACCGTTTTTTTTAAGATTTAAAATCAATAACATATTTCTTAAAATTTTTCACTTGAATAATATTTTATAAAATAGCCTATATACAGGGTGGTTATAATTAAAGTTCTATTTTGAAATGGTCATAATAGAAAAACTACTGGACCAAACGTTACTAAACTTGGTAATAATTTAAAGAAGGTCATGGGAATTTCTTTTATGCAAAAAAATTTCAAAAACTCTGTATAAATATTGCTAAGCAAAATAGGACATGAAGACATGAATTTAAAAGACATTTAATCGTTACTGAAACGTGTTACAAAGCATGTCCAATGTGTCTTATCTCAAATGCACTGTTTATGGTGATAATCTAAACAATTTGGCGGAACTGAAAGATGTGATACACCGACATGATGCGTAACATTCCTTCCGATGTGCTAAGAGCTACTGTTGAGAGCTATTACTAACATTCGGTCTAATAATTTTCCTTTTATGACAATTTCAAAGTGGAACTTTAATTATGACCACCCTTATCAGATATGTCTCAGACAGAATAGAAATCAAAACTCGTTAACAACCAATGCTGTTTTAAAAAATGCGGAAAGAAGGCAAGTTGTGAGAAGGAGGAAAATATGGGATCACCTGACCAAGCAACAAACCACGTCTGCTGGCTGTAATGCTTTCCACTTAAACAGAAGAAAGTTTGCTTAGATCTTCAGATAATCATTCAAGTATGACGGATATGCTACACCGCCTGCTCGACGAAGATCCTTGATGTTTATTTCACTTGTTGTTGATTCGTCTCTTCTCTTATTTGTAAGTTCGTGCTAATTTGTGTTCCTATTTTTGATGATAATTGAAATCCCAAAGTGAAAAAATCAGCAAATAACACCGAATTCTCAAGGTTAGAAAGTAAGAATGCAAATAAAAAACTCAACTTTTAGAAATAATTTCAATGGGTACCACAGTTCTTCTACAATAACGAACAAACCGTCACTGTTTGAGACAGGGGTGGAAAGCAAACAGCAGTAAATTGGATGGAAATTGTTTAATAGCGACTACCAAATGAAGCGCTTAAACAAATAAATATCTCATATACAGCAAGGCACTGAGGCGGAAAAGTTATGGCATTAGGATGGGGTTTTTTCCGGAAGGTGCGGATGTAATTGTGGTGATGACGATTGGTAAAACGACTGGAAGTAGTGATGAGATACATTGATAGATTAAATTTAAGAATTAAAGATTAATTATTAATGTTGTTCAAAATTTTTATTTAACAAAGCTCCTAAATATCTTGTTCTGTTAGTAATTTTTCCATTTATTAATTTCTTTTCGGCTGAAATCTAAACCAGGAGGAATTTTTAATATAATGTTTCATTTTTTTTTAAATTTCAAACTGAATGAAGGATGTAAAAAACGTTGGATAATAATACGTTATGCGCTTGAGCTCAGATTTTCATAAAATTTGTACTGTTTTATATCCGTTTCCTGCACATGACGCTGTTTTTTTTAATCGTTTTAAGAAATGCTAGTTCTTTGATTTTTTTTTTTAAATTCCGTTTGACAAGGGAATTATTCCATTTAAGTATTGCAGTATATTAAGTGGAGTATTGTATTGAGAATTGGCATTTGAAGACATTCTTCCTTTGATTTGATCTCCTGGCCATTCGACTGCACCAAAAAAGTACCTCTAATAGATGAAATGTTAAAGATTGTCATTTTTGTAATTGATTTTGAGTCGTTAGAAATAAAATTTTCATACTCATCCAAAAATCTTTGACCGTGTTTTGTTTCATTCATTTTCTTAATTTTGGCGTTTATGTAAATTCACTTTAAAGTTTAAAAGCCGATATTTGTATTTTTAGTGAGAGAAAAAAGTTCACTTTGGTTTTCGAAAAACCATCATAAGAGGAAAGGGTAAACGAAACAATAGAGAGCACCAAGGATGAAAATAGAGTTTATAGTTTGTTTGCAACCGAAAGCTTCTGCATTACCGCCACTATCTCAACCATTATAAGAACGACGTCTTCAGTAAGATTCGATAAATGATATATGAGTGTAACATTTTTGTTGAAGCAGTATTCTGGTTTCTTATCCTAACACTGCAACTCTGCAGGCGAGGCCTCTCATTGCTGGTTATTATCGGGTAGGTCTCACCCGAACTCTCGTGTTACCAATAAAGACTCTGACCAGGCATCCCCCGTCGTTTATCATGGATCGGCCATTACCTTAAGGAGAGATGTCCATGTTGATATCTGAACAAACCCCATTCCTTACTCCAATCTTTTCGTCCCTTCCTTTCATAAGTATGCAGCAAAAATGCAATTTTCGGTTTTTTTTCGCTATACCTTAGCACTGAATTCCTTTCTGCCTCAGAGAAAATATTATATCAATATTTAAACCAAGAATCTACTGTAGACAGAAAATTCTCTACAAGACCAAGACAGAGAAGTGCTAAAAGATTCATTTATTCAATATTTTAAAATTTAAGACGACTCGAATCCCGAAATTTATTACCACATTGAGTTTGTGTTAATAGCATTGAGTCATTTGTGGGTGAATTGAGAAACCTCAAGACACGGGTGGTAGAGGTGCGTGTTATCAAACGTTAAAAAATAGACAATCAAATAAAAACTAAAGACATTACATATCTCAGTATTCTGAGCTAGATTCAGCGTTTAGGGACGTTATTATTAGCCAAGTCAATTTTCATGCTCATAGCATAAAATAGGATGCTTAACAGTTCATTTGAAATATTTAGGACGAACTCTAAAATGAAAGCTTTAAAACTCATTAATTTTAGCATTCCATTTTAGTGCTTCTAATAAATAAATTACACATTTGAAACTCATTCTCTGATACTTATACATTTCTTTTCATTCATTTTGAATGAAAGAAAAGTAAAAATGAGTTAACGTTATGTTTTTAAGTGAGCAGCACTCCTGTTATGACATAATTTGTATTTATTGTAGTGGTGAAATATTCCTTGTTCTAATTACTACATCTTCTTTTAAGATTCACAATTTTAAATCTTTAATGTATGTTGCAGTGAAATAGGCTCTCTATTTCTCTTACTTGGATCCAAACACTTTATCGAAGAGAATTTGCATTCTAATTTTTCGTGAAAACCAGTGCAACATCCATATCCAATCCTCATATTCTGAAGAACCCTACGACACATTGACGCTTAGGCCGATGGGATATCTTTCAGCAGTATAATAGTTGTTACACAAAATAAAAACGTGCTAAAATGTATTTCTCAAATTCCCTTACAGTTTTTTGGATTGGATTTGGATTCACTTACATTTTTTTGGATTACAGATTTGGATCACAAAACCAAAACTTTAATCACATCGAAAATGTATAGTCAACTTTAAATTAGAAATGGATTTTCGAAGACCAAAAATATAAAAATCGACATTTTTGAAAGGATCAAAAATGGCTTAGTATCTACCAAGAAATAACACAAGCTGTTTGATGGCATGAATCTAAGATGGAAAAAAATGATGAAGGCCAAAAAAAAAAAAAAATAATAATAATAATGAAGCTAAATATAAAACACTGAGATGTCATTTTCGAAACATTTTCATATTCTTTTTTCCATTGTCAACTGTTTTTCTTTTTTCGTTTTGAAGTGTCGAATAATTCTGAATTTAGTTCAGAGTAATGAAAAAGTTCCTATTCAGAAATAGTTTGCTGATGTTTGAATGGGTAAAAACCTTTTCTAATAAATGAACAATAAAAAAAAATTTTATGTATAAAAAATCCTTTTCTGTAATAGAAAACGAAAATGTTTCATTGAAGTTCCAATCATTATAAACAATACTGTACGAAAAATAGTTATTGATTTGTCAAGGGTAACTTTTTATAAATTCCGATATCTTTTTTCTTATGAATGCTAACTCAATAATGTACACATCTCATCTTAAAGCTCATAATTTATGTCTTTCATGGACGAACGGCATTTCTCACCCTCCAAAAATCCATATTCATACCATATTGACTCTCATTCACGCCCTACACCAGCATGCAGAAACCCATTTTGAAAATCCTTTCTGGAATCATACACATTCCAGTGAACTAGCAACTTGACAGTTAAACCAGATATTTACTGCTCTCCCTCTTGCTCCAAAGCACCTCAAAATGTCCCTAGTTTCCGGTAAAGCAGGGAGCCACCCTTCTCATTTCTCCTCCACATGGAAGTAAATGATCAAACTCATCGGTGTAAAACTGTCTTGTGGAATTGCCCGTCATCGCGTGAGGTCAATTTTCACGCGACACTTGCCTCCGAGGGTGCTAGAGGCATGCAGATAAGAGGAGGCAGTCAGCTGTAGAATAGACATTTATCAGTTCGAGAGTCATTCGCGTTATCAGCTTGCTGGATTAGCCTCTGTTCCTTATTTTGTGTCATGAGGAATTACTATGATAGAATAAGCGAAATTTGCCAAGACAGGCCATTATGATCCTTTGTCTTAGAAAAAAAATCCAGCATTCTAGTTGATTATGATTGAAGGTGAAAGTACATAAAAACTACGAGGGACACATTATAATTGAATGAAGTTATAAAGATCTCTGCCATTTTTTGTTCCAAAGAAAAACGTACCACACAATGGTATGAATTCCGTTTCATACACTAAATTTTTATTACTTTCAAAAAGAATTATATTTTGATGAAAAGAAAAGCCTACTGACATGTATTTGTTAATTTTAAACACACCACGGTCCAATTCAGGAAACTTTGACAAAGCGTTATGACGTATTGAGAATCTTTCTTCGTAATGCCAAGTGAGTTGTCATTCACTGCAATATACATGTTTTATAATGCGTATCAGCTTATACGGGTGTATTCGAATTTCATTTCCTGTCCAAATCTTAACCACATTTTACATTGTTCCACATCCATTAGATGGGAATAAACTATCTATGGGTATTCCGCTGGATGTGCATATTTTTCTTCCGCATTCAGTTTCAATTGGTGATAAACGCTCTTTCTGTTTCTCGCCGGTATTACATTTTTAAATAATTATTTGTGAATTTCATATATCCGCAGTTCAAAAGCCAAGCCAATTTCATACGTGGGCGCTTGGCTTAAATTTTTAATTCTTGAAAGCATAAAAGAAATAATTTTCTTGTTATTTCAATTCTTCAGTATTATGAATCAAAACTTTTAAAGGAAATTGTATATTCTGCACTTATGCTTCATGCGTTTCTCATGAATGTAGCAGAATTTAGCTTCTAACATACAAATTGCATTGCTGAACGGGCGTAATTCGCTTCCGAATCTTACTTGCAATGCCGAGCACACGCTAAGAGAAGCAGAGAAATCGATGCGAAATGGGACAAATCTGAAAAGAAATAAAATTCATAACAATTCAATCGTGCATGCTTTCTTGTACAAGAAAATTATCTAAAGACGTTCACCTTTGGCTGCGTTTCGGAGTTCGGTGAAAATGAGAACCAACATAATCACGACACGAATGAGCATAGTTACTGCCTTACTTTGCATGCTTCGCAAAGTGCCATGCAATTGTTTCCCATTGCAATAACTTTGCAGGCTTTCAGAATTCATAAGCTCTTCGGTAGCTCTGGCTGTGTTCTTTTACCAAGTCATCGATGTCATTGATATGCCTCTAGTTCTATAATCTTGGGCAGAGGCAAAATCTCGTCGATTAAGGTTCTAGAGGCACTAGCTCAAACCCTTTGGAGTCGTTCCCGACAACGCCATTTGACCAAAACATCTTCCATCTAAATATAAAGATTCTCTTGAAACAAGCGTTAAACACAGACCTACACAGGCCAATCCAGCATGTGTCTTCTCGTTCACTCATTCTGCGAAAGCAAATCACTTTCTATTTGTTTTGCTCGTTTAGCGAATCAATCGTTATGCTCGTTAAACGAGGGTTGATTGTAGTGAACAACTGATAGAAATCAGACACAGTTCATGCTTGGAACAAAGAGCTGAAATTCCTAAAAATAATGAATTCTACCAAGCATAATCACCGAGAAATATAATTAAAGGAACAATAAATGAATAAATTTATACAAAAAATACTTGAGATATTAAAGACACTATATAATCATTACATAAAAGCAAATGAATCGATCTTAGGTACGATAGAATCCGATTCCGAAAACACTGAAATTCATGTTTCTACGGAATTCAATGCCAGTTACAAATACAAATAATGCTGAAATAAAATATTAGCATTAACCCTTGCTGCGACCCAGTATTAAAAATGTGTATAAAAATGTGAATTGTGTGATTCCATAACTATATAATATTTATTAACTTTTAAATTAAAACTAATCATTAAAATTGGATTAAAACAAATGATGACCTACAAACAGAAAAAAATCCATTACCAAATACAGATTTAAAAAAAATGCTAAATAGAAGCAAAAATAGAACCATGAGCATATTCATGAATACTTCCGGGTATGGTATACACCTTAAAGGTACCTTAAAAATGAGAATAAGAAGTTTCCAATAGGACGGTTGGCTCTCACTATCCTAGTAGGTGTGAGATTGGCTATCCCGACAAACGATTTAATGTGCCTTCTAGGTAAGAGGTTATGCGACGCTTAAGACTTAACCATATTTCCCACCATTGCTGTTACGGTCATTCAGTTTTTTCGAATGCCTTCGAGATGCGGCAGAATCGTCAACTATGGTCATCATTCGCATAAATAAGAAAAACAGGCGCCAAAAGAGAGTTGCAAGCATTTCAAGGAAATTCTAATATGAAGATATGCCTATTATTTCTTACGATCAAAAGTCATTCTCAAGAAGTATAATAAAACACGTTTGGTCTTAAAAATAGTTGTTTCTTAATTGTTCCATTTTAACCATAATTTATCTGCTTTGTTTCATATATCTAATTCGCAGCTTGTCGATTGATCATTTCAATGAAAGCGGCTTTGCTTCGAAACTCGACACAAATGTTTGGGGTTAAAAAATGCCATTTTGACACTTATAAACAGCATTTCGAAGATAACTTTTGGATGTAAAAGGTTTTCTCCCTTTTCTTACTTTTTGGAAAAAAAAAGATCTGTGTTTTTTTTAACGAATTACTGATTCTGTTTTTTTTTTTTTTTTTTTTTTTTTCTCTGGCAACAAATCTACACATCTCAAAGGGAGAAATAATTAAGAACAAGAAGCGAGCTATCATAAAGATAATTAAAGATAAAAAAGATTAGTAAAGTTATACCTCAGAAGCGAAATAGTTATTGCAGACTGTATGGCAAATGCAAAAGAAACACTGAAATACTATACTTTACCGACAGTTAATGAAACACTTTCAACAACAGGAATGTAAGAGAATTATATATATTGCAATTTTAGAAGACAGATTTAATTAATTCTTCATTTTACAATATTCACATTTCTATAAATTTAAAAGCCAAAAGTAAAAAAAAATACAATTGCGCTATGTATACAAGATGACCCGAAATGTGTTGATACGCCTTTCTGCTTGCATAGACAGATGAGACATTTCTACGCATAGCATGTTTTAACACATATTTAGTGAAAAACAGATACACAGTAGTGACGCAGCACAGCATCAAATGAAGCATATATAAATTCGAAAGATAACTGATTTGAATACTTAAAAGTATTAAAAATATTAGTTCTTCCTACACATCGTACTTTCTGTTAAGATGTTTGTCATTAGCTCAAGAAATATTAATTTTTAATTCATACAATTGAAACATTCTGCATCAGCAAATTTGTATTCCATTGTATCTACGTTAAACTTTCTATCTGGTATATCTTTTCTTTTAATGGATTAATTGATAAAAAGAACTCCTGCAACGCCCCTCGCATTTTTTGCGTTTCGCATCCTTTATTTCTAAAATTATTGTTTCTATATTCCTAACTTAACTTTCAAGTTTCTAAGCGACAGATTGGGATATCTTGCATATCAGCATATCAATAAGCTACCAAAATTCCAGATGACATTACCATTCAATGTGGAGACTAATGCTCATTACGACGTTCCATTCTTCATTTGGAAAGAGAATGTTTTCTGTCTCACCTGAAAATAAAATAAATACGAATTAATTATTACAATAGGGCAAAATTTCATTGCAGTTAGCCCCCCCCCTCTTCCGCCCAACAGAAAAATAGGTTTCCTGTCCGATAGATTTATGCTGAGCTCAAAAATTATTTTTAAGGAAAAATTATTTTTCTTATGTTTAAGAAGAAAATTTCATTTTATTCTTTCTAGCTCAAAATTTTTAAAGGTCATAACTTACATTTGAAACCCTATTTTGATTTTTTTACCCTACTCTGGCCTAGAGATTTTCTATTTTTTAAAAAATTTATATACTTTGTAATATTGTCTTAAATCCTCGATATAGAAGCTAATTTTAAGAATTTTGCTGTTTTTTTAAATTGTGTTTTGTGTTTTAAATTAAAAATAATCGTAAAGAATGAAATATAAGCAAGTGAAAATTCTAAATTCAATATTTAGAATATACCGCCGTTCTAATTCAAGTCACCAATATTTTTTTTTTTAATATAATCAATATACAGTAAGTTATCCACTGTTTCCGTGATCAAAATTCAGCTGAAAATCTGCAATCACAAATAATTAAAAATTGTTTTAAATAAAAATAATTCACCTATAGTTTTTGTGCAAAAGCAAACTAACAATCTTGCAAATATATAATTTTATGTTCCATAAATCTTGTATTTGCAAATTCCATGATCCAAATAATGTTGAAAAGCCTTTTCTTGTTGATCTTATTTTGTGCATTTTGAGAGTTATCCTTTATTTCTTATTCGCAATTATTGTTGCACTAAAATTAAACCAAAAAAAAAACTTGATAAGAAATATTTGTTATGATATGGATAGTCATTTGGGGGGGGGGGGGACAGATGACTCACAACTTAATTTTTTTAAATTTAAGTAATTTAATAAATGCTGAGTTTTAATTATTTGTTTATAAGCATCAAATTGGAAAACATCGGTATTTTAAGAGGATACATTAAAAAAAAATTAGAAGCCCTCTCTGAACGTTTTGCAGTTTTAAACACATACCGATATTGAATATAAACGACACTTCAAATAATAAAAATTTGTTACATATTGTTTCTAATTTTCTTGTATTTCCGAAAATCTCATACACACGCCGACATTTTTTTCTTCTCTTTTTCAAAACTGGACTAAAAAGGAGAGTTATCAAGAAAATGAAATCAGGATTCAAATCTAGATATTATTTTGATACATAAATTTTTTTTTAATTTTTACTCATGAACCGAAAACCAGACAATCTGTGACAATCCTTTACCAATTGGAAACAAAGGATCAACAATTACGTCTGTCCCTGATCACTTCAGCTGAATGTGAATCTGCTTGCTTCTGCGGGCTCCCAAGTTGCTTTTGAACGAGCACTCGAGACGCCCCCTTCACATTAAGGGCGAGCGCAGCAACCCGATCTAAATCACAACCGGGTCTTACTTTAATCCAGTTGAGTGAAAATTTACTGCTCCCGCGTGATGGGAAGCAGATGCATCCAACTTTCTTCATTAGAACCGACCCTTCATCGTAAACAGATTAGTCTCCGCTTTCACTGTATAGAAGATAAGACATTTTATGCCAAACACAATTTCCTTATGACTCGTCCAAAAGAAGTAGATGCTGGAATGTCTTTCATCTTCTTCTACATCACATTTCATTCTACCAGCAGAAGGTGAATCTGATTCAGATTCGGATTAGATGACGATGCAGTACTTTCCAATTGTTTGGAAGTTCAGAATTAGAACGCTGGTCTCAAGATTTTTTTTTTTTTTTTTTTTTTTTTTTTTTTTGACGAGCTCAAAATTTTATAATGTTAATGGATTAATGGAAAGAGTAGCGTTTGTAGAATTCGTTGAAGTTGGACATTTTGGATCTGAATAAACTATATTTTAAGCATCCTATTGGGAAGTATGTTAAACGATCATTGCTTAACTTTATTTCTTAAGTTATCAAAATATCAGTCAAAGTTTTATTGGAGCGTGATATGCATTATATTTAAGTATTAGTCCTGCATATAGGAGATGATATTTTTCTCAAAATCAATCCAATTTTAAATTAATACTGCTTGAATAACAAACTTTCAATAAATAATAATTGCATTGTCAAAAGTCTTCCTCATTCCCTTTATTTCATAAAAATTAGAAGTCTTCTGGAGTTTTGGCCTGTCGTAATTGAACTTGGAGGGAGTCTTGTCCCTTTTTTTTATACATCGGTGAATTTTACAACTTCAATCCATATATATGAAATAAGTATAAGTTCGCTATTTACATTCTGATATTACTTAAGAGTTAATTAGGAGTGCGCTTGCTAATTTAAATCCTTGCCAGAGACCCGAATATGAAATCCATCTTCCAGTTCCATTTGGACAAAATTATATTATAACAGATCCTGATTAATTTAACCCTTTGGACTTGGATGTATTTTCTGAGGAACTTAAAACAATATTATATATATATATATATTCAGAGCAATGAATAAGTCTTGTATTAGGTGAATAATTATGTATCGAATTACTTTTTCTACTACAAAGGGTTTAGAGCCGGCGTCCTGTCATAAGGGTAGCGCGTCTTCCTCGTAATCTGGGCGTCCCGGGTTCGAGTCCCGGTTTGGGCATGGTTGTTCTTTCGTTGTTCTTTCTGTGAGATGTGTGAATCTGCCCTCCTGTAAAAAGGGGTTGTGCAAGCGAATGAGCGATGCGTGAGTAGCTAAGTCGTACTCTTGGCCCTAGTTGGCGCTACTATAAAAACAAGAGACGCCCCCCTCAGGCTTAAATCGGCTGTCTCCGAACAGCGGGGCTTATCCGATGGCAAATGCCATAATTACAAAAAAAAAAAAGAAAAAAAGAAAAGGTTTAGCATTTACCATGTAAGGGTCCTTGTTGATATCAAGCTCGATCCCCAAACTCTCGAAGCTGATAAACTGCAGCCAGATGACCTGGTCTTAAAAGGCAACGAGTGGAAGGCGAATTAATAATTGTCATGCAAACCCTCCAAAAGATGAAAATGCAAAACAGGTAGTCTGTGACCTAAACGAGGTGGAAGAATGTTTTTGATTCGATTTTGTCACCGATTAACTAATGAGAGTTGTAGTAGATAGTCTCATACACATTGGTAGAGTGCTTAAAAATAAAAATAAAAACTATATCGCACTTTAGATGCAAATATACCGTTACAGTAAAAGTAAGTATTAAAGAACGAAATTCTTTGAAATCTTCTCAAATATTTAAATCAAAATCAATCACTAAAATCTGATTAAAACAAACAATGATTCACAAATAGAAAAAAATGGAATGTTTAAAGAACATATTAGCAATATCTCTACTCCATTGGTGAGGGAAGAATGTAATGAATCAGCATAAATTTAAAATGCTTTCAACTTCATTGACCTTTGTTACAAACCAACTTTAAATAATGTATGAGGTCTGGATTCCCATAGCTAATTTTAATTCATACTTTGCTTTATTCAACTACCAATAAATCAGCAACACAAAAAAAAAATTATCTGAATTGCCAAACGCCAAAATAAATTTGGGATATCGCATCCAATCCTGATTGAGATCATACGATGAAGATAATTTTAACTCCCCTATATTATAAATGATAATAAATACATGTTTATATAATGTGCAGAATAAAATCGAGATACAAATTTGAATGTATTTAGTTCTTATCTTATTACTAAAAAATTGTTTTTGTCCTTGTACGATTTATATTCAGCTATTTAATTAAAGAAATAGTACACTTTGCTATGTCCGAGCATTTATATAGGAACGAATAAAGAAGTAAAGCTTTAACATTTACTTTTGTTTCCGTGTCTTTTTAGGCAAAAAAAAAAAAAAATCTATAGACCAAAAAATCTATGTAGAGTCTAAAAATCGTATACGAAATAGCTTGCAAATGGAGGAAAGTCGATGAAATCATCTTGAAAAGTTAATGAAATGAATTCCTTTTATTGATTTCCACTAAAAGATTTTTTGTCAACAAATTATAAATATTCCGCTCAAAATAACTTATACAGTTGCAAAACAAACATTTTGGAGAAAATTTGAGAATTGAAGCCAATTTCCCCTGAAAATAAAGAAAGCCCACTATTTTAGAACGGACTACTGCAATTCGTTCATCTCTTTTGCTCGAGTCAAAGCATTTAACATTTTCGATTTTAGAAAATCGGTACATCTGAGATGCTTATTCAAAAGTTCCTTCGTTGCCTTTCCCACGCAATCTTTCCCAATTCAACTTTCATTGATTCCACTTTGGCGTTCAGTAAATCAGTTCATTGTTAAAAAGACTACATATTCATTCGCTGCGAAAGTTTGGATAGTCAAACTCTAATAGAAGAGTGGGGTTTTTTTTTGGTCATTTGACCAATGGTCGAATTTGCGAATTAACAAGTTACGATGCAACTAATAATGTTTCTCTTCAGATAGATTAGAATACGATAATACTATTTACTTAATGAAAACTATATAAAAAGATTTTGATTTTTTTTCTATTTAAAATAGTTTTTTGCTAGTGTTTTATTGTTTAATTTTAATGTTTTCTAAAGAAGAAATTTAGATTATTTTTGTTTTTAAGACAGTCAAGATATTTAAAATTCATGTCAGTTACAGCCAGCATTTTAAAGGTTTCAAATTAAATTAGAAGAGAACGAAATATTCTTAAGCAGTCTTATTTGTATTTAAAAAAAAAAGTATAGTCTAAACATACAGAGAAGGAATGTTTCGCGTAGGCATTAAAACCCACGCTCATCAAAATCCTTTTAGAAATTTGAAACTTATATTTAAAGTCTATTGTACAATCAATAAATTGAACAATGTTCTTCCTATTATATTTTCTTATTATATTTGTGTTCGAATTCGTAAATAATTTTCCATTTATCCAGCTCTTTCTTCAGAAATTCAATTCATAAAAGATATTTTCATGCATTCCATCAGCAATGAAATAAAACGTTTGAGAATATATTTATTTTTATCTTTTTCGCTTGCTCTTTTAATGCGAGCAAATTAATAAAATGAAGATATCAAGACACATGTTTAAGATGAATTAATCATTATGCTGCTAATTTTTTTACGGGAAATATTCATAATAAAATATTTAATTTTTAATCTGTAGCGAATGCTTTTTCTTTTGAGAAAAAAAATAGAGATGTTTCACAGGCTCTTCGAATGAAAGAACACTTCCCAAAAAGCATAGGATTTTTTTCTTGCTTTGGGTCCTTTAATAAGTCGGTTGCTTTAATTCAAGGCTCTTTTTCTTAAATGTTCCTTTTAGCTGCCTTTGAAATGTTTACTTTATGCATTTAAGAGGAAAGATTCCAAACATGAATTTATTTCGTTTGCATGCCATTCACTTATTTTATTTTTATTGGTAAAGAGAATTTGATTGCATACAACCTACAATTAGTTTATTTTACAAAGAATATTTCATAGTTAATAATATTTTATTTTAAAAAATGCTTCTTTGTTTATTCCACATCCAAAACTATTTTCGCTTTCAATTTTAAAGGCATTATAGATATAAAAAGTTTCTACACTTAATAACAAAATTCAAATAAAATAATCATATATCACATCTCAAGAATTCTAAATAAAAAGAAAACTCTTAAGTTTTTGGACATATGAAAATTATAATTTTTGAAATTATTAAATTTATTCCGAAACACTTTTATTTGATACTAGCCGCCTTTGGCGACCACCTGGTTCGCCAATTTTAATGTTCATTTAAATTTTAATAATTAAATATTTTAAGCAATTCCTACTTTAATAGCTTCTTCATTAAAATATTTTAAAACTTCAAATTTCAAATCACTCATAATATTATAAAGGCCTTCAGTCATAACGTAATCTGTATCTCTCTAATTTTCTGTTAGCTCCCGTAGAATTTATGCTTTAAATTAAAGTGGAAAGAATGAATCTGCAATTAATATAATAATATTTTTTTACTGAATTAAAGCATTTTTTTATAATATGATTACTGAAAACAGAGTCACTGAGCGTTTAAACTTTATTGGCACTAAAGAATATCTTTCTTAATTTATGTAATATCTCAAGAATTTGTCAACAAAATTTTCTCAGATTCATCATGAACAGATCGATTAATGAACAATGTTTAATTTTAAATGCATCAAACACTAAGAAAATAAAATGAATCGTTTAAAATAATCGGTCGAAACCAGGTATAAAAAAACTAATTAAAAAAAGATGTACTTAAAAATATAAGCATATACAAAAAATATATAACTGACCTAAATACAATTTAATTACAAAAGCATGCAACTAACCTAAAAATAATTTAAATCAAGAATCATCCCTTGATAATAGTGTCAACAATCAGAACACAATGCGCATGCGTGAATTTTCAACCCAGTTACGGTAAAGCAAATGCGTGGATTTTTCTACGCCAGTTGGGGTAACGCTATGCAGATTAGACATTTTTAATTTCCTTTATTCTGTGTTATTTTAATTCAAAAGTACTTCAGAATGAATCTAAAAATTGATTAATTAACAATGTTTAATTTTAAATGCATAAAACATTAAGAAAATAAACAGTATCGTTTGAAATAATCTGCCGAAAAATGTTAACCCTAGCCTCATTACTGTTGGAAAAAAAGAACTGAAGCCTTACTCATTTGGCGGTGGGGAAAATGAGATTTTTTTGGCGGGAAAGTTAGTTTTTAATTAATAATTAAAATTTCAAAAAAAGGGACCCCAAGTGCACATTCCCGACTTCTAAGGTATATATGTACCAAATTTGGTAGCTGTAGGTCAAATGACCTGGCCTGTAGAGCGCCAACATACACACACACACACACACACACATTGAGCTTTATTTATAAGTATAGATATAGATGACGTGTTTCGTGTTTGTCGTACATAGAATCGCCTCACCCGGAAGGGAGAATGATAGGCAGTCGCAAACAATATTATCGGTACTAAGGTCAATTATAAAATAGCTATAACCAGCCTTTTCATTCATCTCATGTTAGTCAGCATGAAATTTTGTAATCGATTTTCATTCACTCTCTTAATGTACTAAAGAACTGAAATCTTGTAAGATAGAAGATATCTTTAATGACTCTATTTTATTCGAACATTTATTCGAACATTCTGTCCAAGGGTGCTATTATAGAATGAGTTTAAAAAATTAGATTTCAAAATAAAAAATAAAATACTTAAATAAAAATTCGACAATTTAATAGCAAAATAAAAACTTGTTTTTAAATACTGTTACATACTTTTTTAATTTTTATACCTTTACAAGCTTTTTAAAAAATTATTTTTACATTTTTTTAATCTCTCATAATGACTGATTAATCATTTTTATGTTATTTTTCTCAGTTAAAATGACTTTCAATAATATTCTACCATATAGATAGCTTGGTAACAACTCAGTTTAGTAAATATTAATGTCAGTTTAAAGCTACTGGGTGGCTATTTCGAGTCGGATATCGGCATTTTCAACGTTGGTTTGATGCCGAGGATTACATCTGAGATAACACTCACCTCTTCAAATTTTCGTGCCGCGTCACTGGGAGACGAATGGACTCTGATGGCTTTAACATGCGTCAGAGCAGCGAACTTGGCGGGATTTTAGCCGCCAAATGGATATAAAGCAAACAGTTTTAGGATATCAAAACAGAATTGGCTCTCCGACCAAAATAGAAAAACACTCACTAGATTTATTGTGAATAAGGTGTTGATCAATGAATTTCGAAAAATTAGAATTCATATTACAGCCTGCTTATATTTTGTAACTTTATTTTATTTTCGGACGAATTTTAGAAGTTTCAACTGAATAGTGAACAGAATTTGAGATTAAACGAATTTTTATCTCAAATTCATCGACTTATTTTTTTCAATGACTCACCATCTAACCAAGGAAAATGAACATTTATTCTAATAGTTACCTTTCCATCCGGGCAATACTTCAGCGAAAATAAAACGAGTTTTAGTTGGTTGGTTGGGTTGGTAGGTAGGGTTTTATGGCCATCCAGGGATATACTGTGCAACCATATAGTTTCAACTAAGGCAAAAGTCTTGGTTTGGATGACAGAAAACAGATCATCATTTAGCTAAAGATAAACCTGAACTGCTAAAACTTCAGCTCAGCTGAAAGGAGATGTGTGTGATCCCTCCTTCTCCCCCCCCCCCAACAAATCTAGAATTATGTGAACTTAATGCATTTTGATAGTTTCCAGTGATTTTCGAGTCCCGCCTCATGCTGTACCCCATCCCTAAATTAATATATTATAGTTATTAATTTATAATTTATTATACCTCAAAGAGCTCCTTATTCAGAAAAATAATCAAATAAGATTAAAAGGAAAATGAAAGTTTTTAAAAAATTTACAGAGGTGGCTGTATTCTGAAGCTCTCATAGGCAATTTGCAACTACATCAGGCCCACGTGTATGCAAAATCATTGAAGGAAGCATTCCTTTAGGTTTTTAGGTTTGAGCCGTGGTCAAATCCCGAGGAAACATGTGCAACCTTCCCAAACTTTCATGGCATACCAAATGGAGTTTTTAATGAGCAATAAGTTCGCGTATAAAGTGGCTATTCGTCGAGATGGGTCTAGAGGCAACCGACACCAAAACCTGAAAACTGCGATTCATAGATTATCTCAACACAAAGGGGCTTTCACATTTAGATATGGCATAAAGGTGCGTTCACACTATGGCCAATGATAGCTACTGCGCGCAATCTTTCTGATGTCACCATGATCCAGACAGTAACTATAGATTTCTATTCTATATACAATGCTTATTGATATATTTTAGATGTGGTATAGATGTTTACAATGTTAATTATCAATTTTTATCATTTTTAGTTTTTATTTTGTTTTCTGCTAATTTCTTCACTAACATGAAATAAACCTTCGTTTTAAGTGAAAAATGAAACACTTACCTGATAAATTGAAACCGGTATAATTTTTTTCATGCAAGATTTTTATAGCCTGATAAAGGTATTGTTATATATTGATTTCATAAATTATTATTTTAGTATTTGATAATAAACCATAAAAAAAACTTCCTCGCATATTCTCTAATAAAAGTATTATGCTATAGAATGAGTGATTAATCCTTGGCATGCGGTTTATAATATGCAAAAATTATATTTGTGTTTCAGACACATTTTTTTCGACCTAATGAAACACATATTTCAAACAAAACTGCACTTGTAATAAGAATATGGCGTATCAAATTCGATATTTTTAAGTTTCTGCGTTTTCGAATTATAGCGTTTAGATGTTTCTAGAAGTACAAATCAACATACGGTCATTCTTTTACCGGATTTGGCAGAAATTTTAATAGGCATCTACATAATAGATTTAAATTTGTGTATCGAATTTTATCCATTTTGTAGTTAAGTGCTCATTTATATTCGAATATTCAATACACGGACTTCCCAGGGAAAGGATTTTGCTCAAAATTAGAAATCTACAAATTTCATCTGTCTAGCTCAAAGTGTTTGTGAGTTATCTTTGTCAGACAGTCATAATACCAAAAATGTGTTTTTAGAATTCAGTGAGATCTAGAATGTGAAGATCCGGCAAAATCTCGAGTTCGATTTTTTTTTTTTTATACTTTGTGTACGAAAAATAAAAAGATGAGATCCTCTCCACCAGAAATTCTCAAGGTTATCCTATTTCAAAGAACTTTTCTATTTGAATATTAAAAAACATTTCTAGCTAGAAATTCCGGAAATATATGAATATCAGATCATAAAATCATTATAATTTATCCAAAATACAGTTTTTTGGCGACCTAAGAAGTCAGCCGAATTTTCAAAAGCATATTTGGGAAAAATAAATGACACTCATACCTTTATATTCGTAAATAAAAACTTCTTCGGTCTTTATAGCTGATGCGGATATTTTGGATATTAGATGACTTCCCCACCATTGTTTTTGAATGCAGGAGGGTAGAATTTATATATCCCAAAGAAACCTGTCATGGCACCTTAAGACCGTATTAGATGGATGCTTCATCCATGAAGAAAACCTTTCTATTCAAACATCCGGGATTTAATCTTTGAAGAAAATTTGGAAATGTTATCCATGGGTTCAGTGTTTTTCGCGAGGTATAGAATATTAAATTGGTTTTTTTTTATTAGTATCACAGAGAAAACCAGTACTTGTGTATTATTAACAGCATTTTATTAACGTACAACAGTTAGAAATAGCCTATTGGTATGCCATCTTTGGTCATCCGTTTTTTGAAATGAATTGCGAGGATTCAGTCCATTGACGAGTACCAAAATACCCAAGATGTATTTTCTTTCGATGCCTTTTTTAGACGAAATGAGACCGACATTTGATACATCATTACATTTGTCATCTCAAGATCACATACATTTCATTTATTTAAACCATTGTGTTCTCCAGTTATCGTGTTTGCATGCCTGTTGAAGTATCGACAGACAGGCGGCCAACCCTTTGATAGATTCGGTTCAAAATTTGATCCAATAGAATCAGCACTTTAGATACTAAATATTTTTACCAAAGTTTGTCCATCTCGTTCTTATTTTGTAGCAATCGCTTATCTTATATTAACTGGGCAACATATTTTCCCCCTCGCGGATTTCGTTCAAAATCCGATAGAAATTTCGTGCAAAGAGTCTCCTATCCATCGAGCTCAAGGCATTTTTGAATTCTGTTTGCCTCCTTTCGAAAAGGTGCTTTTCGAACTCTGGGAGGTCTGAAGCGCGACCGACATTTCGAGGGCGGATTTTCGGACGATGATGAAACTTCCTCTTTGTTTACCGACGAGAAATGAAAATGAAAAAAAAATCATATGAAGACCCTCCTCGTCTTTTTTGCATATATTCCCGATATAACACATTTTGCGCTACACTTCGTGATTCAGGTGAAAGAATAAGGCATAGATTTTGCAGCCATCTTTCTTCGTGTTGGTGAACTAAGACTAAAATGAGAAAGGGATAGACACGTTTTAAATTGACAACTCATACTAAAATTCCATAAACCTGTTTCGCTATGTTCATTCGTTGCAGTGTTCGCTTATAGGAATGATGTTCTTTCATGGATTTTCATACCAAAAATGATAATCAATATCAAAGTTTACATTCATAATTTTTTGAGGTGGTGGTGGTGGAGGATTCTCGAATGATATTCCAATGGTTTGTCTTTTGGTATTATTGACTTCATGCCCAATGATAAGGTGGCTATGAAATATTATTATTAATATAAAATCATTCTATTTTGCAAATATAACATGAAAAATATTCTCATTGAATGTTTGCTCGATGTTACAGCAATCATTTTGATCAAAGATCATCTTTTGCAGTAGGATTCTTTTTATATTACGAAAATTTTTGTGTTGTTTCATATTTTACGAACTCCTATGTTGTTTCATATTTTACGAACTCCTGTGTTGTTTCATATTTTACGAACTCCTGTGTTGTTTCATATTTTACGAACTCCTGTGTTGTTTCATATTTTCTTCGGTCTCCAAAAGTTTTTAGATGAATCAGTGAAAAGAAATGAGACCTTGATAAAATTCTGACAACCAACAGGGTGTCAAAGCCGTATTCAGTTGGCCCGATAGAATTGTGAAGTATTCCATTTTTTTGAAGTGCAATCTATCAGAAAATCGAGCAATAATGTGCACTTCATATTTTCTGTTTGTAATATGACACTTATTTTTTTTTTCTCTTAACTGATGGATTTGGGAAATTCCCATTTTTTGAACAGCAGACCAAAACATAAATAGATGAACCAAGTCAACCAACCAACAGAAATTATTTTAAACGATTTAAAATTATACCTTAGAAATACCGTAGACATTTTAAAATCAAAAGGTTTTCTAGCTTTTTTTTTTGGGGGGGGGAGAGATAATTCTACCTTTTTCTTCATACAAAAATATCATCAGTACTAACAGAAAATGGCTAGTTTTAGAAAAACAGAATTCATTGTTTTCAGTGTACTCCATTTAATTTTTAATGTTTGGAGCGTTACAGCATGCAATAGCACTCCTGTATATCAATTCTGATAACGAGATCATAAGCAAAGTGTGATCCATTTAGCTCGACGTCTTCCAATTTCTCGAATAAGCAAAGTACTCGAACTCCAGATTTTAACGAATCTCCACGTTTCAGAACTATCGAAGTTCGAAGAACACATTTTTGGTATGACGCCCGGCTGTTAAAACATGATTCGAAAACACTTTGATGTAGACAGATGAAATTTGGTATAAGATCTGTATGCCCAATTTATAAATTTTTAACGAAATCTGTTCATAGGAAGTCTGTCTGTCCGACTGTTCGGTTATAAATAACTATGTTAACTACTTTTTTTTCTAATTTTGATGCATTCCTAAGAATGATTCTTATGCTTCCGCGAAAAAGAAAACTGCAAGAAATCAGAAATCTTAATAAGATCAAAATCTAAAAGGAAAAATTATCTAATGATTAACAATAAGTTAAAATATTCTTATAAAATTTGACGATAAAACTATGAAACAATAAATCAAACTTGTCATATAAATCTAACATCTCAAATATATGTACATTTTTTATACATTTGTTAAAATGAAGAAATAAATAAATAGAGAACTAAAAACTAAATTTCCTTTATAAAGTTCTTTGCATTTTTTAGTTGATTTGCACAGATATACACAGAGAAATAAGCACTGAAAATTTTTTTAAAGTGTTTCCGTCATTTTGAAGGGGATACAAATTATTTAAAAGCTTCGAAATCTCAAACAAGTTGGTGATTACAACACTTTGTATATTTCATATGAGAGAAAATCGAAACGTCCGTTAAAAGTATGCACACTCCAAGAAAACCTTACAACTACACATTCGGCTTTATTTTGGTAATCAAACAAGCACAAAAAAATGAAATAGTAAAGGAAGTCATCGTTAATGGATAACATAATAAAATGTGCCCTAAAAAAAGTTTTTTGCACAAACTAAGTTTTACTGAGTTTTTTTCAAGCTGAATTACTTGTATGACTTTTAATATTAGTAAAAGTAACCATAGCAACAAATTAGTTTGAGCACACCTTCTTGAAATGAGAATTTCAGTTTTAATTAATGAATTCCCATATTAAGAAAAACCATATACCTTATTTTCCCATTTTATGAGTGAAGATACATACCTTAGCTAAAAATGCAAAATTTTCCAAAGACAGCAAAAAATTAATGTCTTTTCTATCAAGGTTTATGTAATTCATTTAACGCTCGATGCTTAAACCTTATTAACCGTAAGTGCGAGATTTTGCTATATCACGATAAAAAGTAGCACAGAATTTTGTTCAGTTTGCGTAATTCCGAACATACTAGAGCGATTGATAAGTTGAACGAACAGTAATTTTTGTGTGTGTGTGTGTGTGTTTATCTAAGTGCTTGCAGCACAGTATGAATGCACGCAATGAAAACTGTTAATAATAAAAGAATTTAAATCATTTTTCGGGTAAAAATAATAATCCGAGCAGCAAGAGTGATTGCTAAATGATTGGCCAACGATTGCAATGATCGGATCCAATCACTCGTATTTCCACCTGTCGCCATTTCGTCAACGTGATATCGGATTTCACGGCAACTTCATACAAACGATCGTTTCAAAGCAACCGCCCTATAGTTGACGCGACGTCTCGAAGTCCACTCTTCCTACGTGGAGCTATACGAACATATTTTGGGATTTTGCCATGAATCACCCACAGTGTATTGAATTTTGGAATTCGTTCAGCAACAAGTGCTATCATTTCAAGAAACATGGTAAATGCAAATTATTTATTATTATATATCTGTAAATAGCATATACTCTCTACTACAAGTGCTCCCCTCGCAAGAAACTACGGACTTTCTGCGTGACAGAGAAGGCCTTACATGTCATTGGCGTACAAAAGAAGAAAGAAAGAAAGCAAGAAACTTTGACGTGAATGAAGCATTTTTACAAAATCTATCGTGTGGTAATTTTGGAGTTTTCTCAGGCAGTTATTTCTTGATATGCGATTAATACATGTTTTTTCCCAACTCGATTCAAATTAAAATTTGACACTGAACTACATTTATATCCACATACCAAATTAGATATACTTGAGTCAT
>JAPMOR010006863.1:0-16169 GCA_026543865.1 Argiope aurantia
ATTAAGATAAAAATTTGGAAATTAATTAGCGTTTAAATCAGATTTTTTAAATATCATTGCATATATTAGTATATAATATTTATATGTACATAAACATTGGATAAACAATAAATAGTACAAAGGTTTATAACAATAGTTTGTAGGTCACAATATTTTTTAGATCTAGCAATGTAATTAGAAGAAGGTTGTTCTATTGAAAATAATAATTTTTCTTGACAAGAGACCATTATTTGCCATTTATTACATCCTCTTAAGAGCGACTTACAACTTTTGAAACCGCGAAAAAGAAAGATATTTTAATGATGAAGGTCATATTAATTAAAAATGCTGGAAAATATCCTTTTTTCAGATTTTTATGGCTGATCTGATCACAAAGCTTCTAAAAGAAAAAGGGCGAAAATTATAAAAAAGCTTGGATTATAATTTTTTAGCATATGTTTCATGAATTCTTTCATGCCTTCACTGATTTGAGCGGTAAGGAAAATTTATGCTTGCTTTTTATAGCATCAGAACTTCTTAAAAACAAAACAAAACAAAAAATCTGTCAAAGAAACTAAGGCTATTCAAAGCATCGATTACAATAATTAATAAATCGATCATTTAATCGCAAACAGTGACAGACACAATACAGATGGAAATTTAATATTTTCTTTGTGTATGTAATAATTATTGTTCCTTCTCGGATTCGTAAGGGCAGTAGTTATTACGTCAAAAAAGAGGTGAGTTTAGATTAGTTTAGTTATATTAATGTCCCATTTTAAGCAACACTAGGGCTATTTTGGGACGGACCTCGTAATTTCGAAGCATGGTCAGATGACGAGGACTGCACCTGAGCAGGCACCCCCTCCAAATTCCACACCACACCAACAGAAGGGCGTTTGGCCCCGACGCATTTAACATGCACCAGGTCCCGCTTACAGATGATTCTTCGATGGAATCGGGTCTCGAACATGAAATCCTCCATTTCTGATGCCATGACCTTACCATCAGACTACCGCGGCATTAAAAAGGGGTTAGATGAAAGGAGGAGATATATACATTTTGTATTACGGCAAACTCAGAACAGAGAGGAGTAATAACCGCTCGTACTTCTGCTTACCTCCTTTTTGCGAAGCACAATCGTTCGAAAAGTACTAGTCTAGTCTCGCGATCTTGCAACAAACATTGCCCTATATGAACTTCCTATTGTTTTTCACAAGGTTATGAAAGCCCTTTATAATCGGTCCTTTTTTTATAATTATATTATTTATTATTATATTGATTTTATTTTATATTTATTATTTAATTTATTCTGTACAATTTTATTTCGACTGCTTATGAAATATCATTTCTTTTTTACGATTTTTCGATGAAATGACAGCGTTGCTTCGAGCTCCTTGCAATTATTTACATTAAATCCTCTTTTCAGACTATCAATTACATCACTCCTATTCGCCTGTCAGAAGCTCAGGAGCTTTTGGGTGCCGACTACAACGAACACGGCATCCGGCACAATGGGTACGACTACAGTGGCATGATCGATCATCTGAGAAGCCAAGGCTACAGACTCCATTCATGCAAATCGGTTACGCCTCCACGAAGCGAATGGGATGACTATTTAATGGATAAATACCTGAAAAGTCTGAGAGAACAGCAGCAGCAGCCTCAAAACGGCCACAGACTTGTCTGGACTGAAACATCCGAAGGAAGAAGTTTTCAAAATCGTATGAGAAAGAAGCTAAAGCTTTGTAATGAAAATTGTTCGATTTCATAAGTCTCCTTGAAGGTGTACCGATTTATTTGTGGAAATGACGTAAAATAATAACTAGACAAATTCCTTTAAATTAGGATGTAATGAAATTAATTTTAGTTATGGTTAAAAAGCAGTGTAAAAAAATTATCCGAACGTAATTTAAACTTTTAGACGGTTGAAAACATGTACAATCTTTCTTTTCGACATATCCTGCGCTAGATTTTAGTTTGGTACCGTTTGCATCCAGGTGTCATCGAAACAAATTGGACACGTTAACGGATATCTGCAAAATATGCTCATCATTGTTCCTTTGTAATGTAGATTAAGGTTATTTGAATCCATAAAGATATTTATTTTTTACAGTGTTTATTGAAATATTTTAGCACTTTTTCAGATATTTTCTCAAACTAACATATTTAATTTTAGTACTTATGATAAATTAACAAAATATGGGTCCAAATGATTCCTGATTCGAGTTTACTTTGACTCAAGCTCCATTTTATATAATACTAGCCGCCTTTGGCGACCAGCCGGTTCGCCAGTATTACCGCTCGCTACAATTTTCAATTAAATATTTTAAGTAACTGATCTCTTAAAGGATTCTCAAACAAAACATTTTTAATCTTCAAATTTTGACAGTCATACCAAACTTATACTGTTTAGATCGTTTCGTTCAATTTACTATATATATTTTGCTAATTTGTTGTCAATAGCGGCAACTTTAATTTAAAATGTAAATGATGAAATTGCAATTGCAATTAATATTAAAATATTTTTAATAAACCCAAGCGTTTTATTTTATTTATCATCTTTATTGTTATTTATTAATTATTATTATTATTGAACGTGAGTACTGCAAACAGAATCGTTCGGTATTTAAGTCTTATGTTAACTACAAAATATTTTTCCCAGTTTATGTAATATCTCAAACAATAATTCAACAAAAATTTCTGAGATTCAGTATAAAATTCAGTTTTTAGTTTTGCTTTCAAAAGGATTGAAATGAAATCAATAATATTTTGTTCCTGCTTATAAATATATTTCAAAAATTATGAAGTCTAAATTTAATGCAGTAAGGTATCATATTCTGATAAATATTCTGGACACACCAAATTTTAAATAAATTAATGAATGAATGTTTCTATTTTCCAGGATCAACTAAGACTTATTTATGAAATTTTGAATGTTAAAAATTTAGAAAAACTCGACATTTTCATAATCTTAGTCCAATTAATCTTGAGAAACCTGCGCGCTGATTGGCGTATTTTCTTTGAAGAGATCGATGGAAAAATCTAAAATTATCCTTTTTTTATTGAATAGTGATATTCAAATTTTCATAAATCAGTCAGTTAAGCGATTGGAAATTAACTCTTAAAAGTCAGTGATTTAGTTGATTGGAAATTAACTCTATGACCACCATAAAATCTGTGCTTTCTCTTGTGGTGTATGCAATCTCCTTAATATCCGCTCGAATAAAACATCACATACAAAAGTACTACATAGAACAAACACATCAAAAGTAAACATAACATTTCAATAGTTGCCAAAAACAAAAGAGAGAAAAATGCAATGAATAAGCAGACGATATTTAGAAAAGTACAGATATTTAGGCTGGAAAATGAAATTATCTGAAATTAACCACACGCGCAGACGATATTTACAAAAGTAAAAATTTTCAAACCTGAAAAGGAAAATATATGAGTTATTCCATCAATAAATGCCATAAGTTTGTTTATATCTTCATAGATCATAAAATAATTTTTCTTGAATTTATTTTTTAGAAAAAATAATATTTCAAATTTGTTTTATTTCCAACAGACACATGCAGAAAATTATATTTTTGCAGATTTCATTTCCAAAATGATTTAATTTATTTTTAATTGGGGCTTTAATCAATGTGATGGCAACACTTTGAAAAAAGCTATTTTTTCCCCTTGAATGCGAAACGTGCTTAATCTTAATTTTTATTTTTTACGAAAAAAATTATTGAAAAACATAGTTAAAATATTTATTTAAAAATTCATTAAAAATAGAAATTTAATTTTAAGATTGAAACATTAGTATCATTTAAAAGATAAATTTTTGATCTTTAACTTCATGTAAAAATCTTTTTTGTGCGGTAATATTTTCGGAAGTTATAGCAGAAACACGTCAAAATTTCGCTTAATTTTTAAATAAATAAAATTCTAGTTAAAAATTCGAAAAAATAACCCCCAGGTGCACATTCCCGGCCTCCAAGGTATACACGTGCCAAATTTGGTAGCTGTAGGTTGAATGGTCTGCCCTGTAGAGCGCCAACACACACACACACACACATTGAGCTTTATTATAAGTATAGATAAACAACTGAAGAGACAATGTACTCGAATAGAATCAATAACAGACACGTTTTAATTATAATAATATTTGTTTGTTTTTTATACTGTATATGAAAATACATCAAATTTCATGAGGCTTGATGAAATATTTTAGCACTGCTTTTTTTATCCCCCCCCCCCCTCTAAGTAATTCTAAATCGTGTTAATAATATATTTTACAGTTATATTCTTTAATCGGAACTTATTGATCTAATTGAACAAATTTTATGATCAGAATTCTTAACAGAAAAAAAAAAAAGATTAATTTTCTTTTTTACTATCACCGTATGTTGTGCAAAATACTTTTCTTCCTGACAATTTCTAAGCCTTTTATGTTTATGTTCAAAGAGCACTGTTACGTTTTACAGCATTGTTCTCACTAAAACCGTTATTTCATCTATCTTACATTATTGAATTTAATTATCCTTGTAATTTTTCATTGGCAAAATTAGCGCATATTGTGCTTCCATGTATTATTACGAGACGATTTTCCCCAATATTACAATACAAATTTGTAATATCGGGAATTTTTTTCCCCAGACCCGCAAATAAATAGTCATTAATAATATGTAAGCCTTTAAATGAAAAAGAAACAATGACAAAAAAGAGGTTAATATTCATTTCTTTTGAATAAAGTTTAATATTATTGTTTTTTCGAGGCACAAAAAAATTATAAATAATTGAATATGAAATTAGAGGGCTACTTGGAACTTTTTTTCGACTCGGTCCAAGTAATCCCATTTTTGCGTTAACAGCACATTATTCGTTACTAATAAATTTTGATGTGTCAAATGATTTTTACGTTTTGCTGAAGCTATAATTTTATTATGAATTCTGCTGCACGAAATGTAAGATTTTAATTTCAATATATGACAGCTCTGAACGACTACTTGATCCGCCCTGAGGCATATGGAAAAAATCGAATGATCGGATGCCACGGCTGGAGCCTCACTAATCTCGGTACAACCTTTTTGTAGTAGGCACGTCTCTTGGCTATCTGACTTCACGCCATTTCTGCAACCACCAACGCGACAGAAACCAACTCATCCCTACGTCAGAGGTGAGGATTGATGCGAAAGGGGAATATCGGATCGTAGAAATTCGTATATTTATCACAAAATAACAGGATCTCAACGAAAAATAGACAAGATAGGAATGCAATTTGGAGTAAGGTTTTTATCTGGCATAGAAATGGGTAATTGTTACACATCTTTAAGTTAGCAAACTCAGGTTGCTTTTAAATTATTTTGTGTTTTCTCTCCCTTTTTTTCAGGAGGGGGAAGGGTTCCAACCAAACTGTCGTTTTACGATATATGAAATGTCTAGTACAATTATTGTATGTCTTGTTGGAGCTTCCATCGAATTCGTAATCCACAAACAACAAGGCTATAGTGGCTTGGATCTCGGCTTCGGAGCGTTTCAGGTTCGAGATCAGATTCCAGCTGAGAGCTGTCGTGTAAGAGGGTCTGATACACGCTAAATCTATCGGGGCCAAACGTCCCCCCACTGGAGCGGTATGGAGGTTTCGAGAGGGGATGTCAATTCAGGTATCATTCTCGTCATACGACAGTGGTTCAAAATTACGAGATCAGTTCCAAAATAGCCTTAGTCTTGTTTTAAAACGGGATGTTAATAACTAAATTAAGTCCACAGATAATGTGTTAAAAATTTTCGTTTAACTTTTACTTTTATTTTAAATTGCTAAACACATAACATGCCATTTTCACAGGAAAGCTGAAAAAGGAAAGGGGAAAAAAAAAACCAATATCGGGATAAAAAGGTGATTAGTGAGGATTCTTACTGAGGAGAAATGGTCCTTGATTGGTGATATTATGAGCGTTTTTCTCTAGAAACAACTGCATTTTATTTGTTCCTTTACAGAAAATTTTCTTCTGAAGCCAAATATAAATAAAATGCATTTCAAAAAAATGCTTTTTACATGCATCTGATTTTGAATGATATTTTCAGTTATCTATGTCCTCAAACAAGTCAAAGGAAAATATCGATTGCAAAAACTTTTATTTTACTTGACATATTTCGTTTTTCCAAACAGCGAATTTGGTGATTGATTTTTCACTCCCTATCGTGAGAAATTGAAAATGTTTTATTTAATACATTGATTCTTTTTTCCCTTTCGTCCCCCTACCCCAGCACATTTAAAAGTTTTCGAAATAAGGTAAATGAATTTGTATCATTCCTTGAGTAGAATTGTCATGGCAACATCATGATGACATTCATAGAACACAAGCACTCTATTTAATTTTTTTGAGAGAAAAAGCGAAATAACAATTTCGATTATAATCTTTTCAAATAACTCAATAAAAGAAATAATTACAAGAACTCAGAAAAAATGTATTTCATCGTTGGAAAATTATGATGTTACTGAGTTGATACTAGAAACTTTTCAAAAGTAACTTATCAGGGATAACGACTTAAAAACTTGCTTTCGTATATTTATTGTTTCTCAGTTTAATGCTTGATGTAGCAACACATGCAGCCTGGTATTAGCTGCACAGGCAACTGCGTTATTATAAAATGCAGATGGAACTCAAATAAATTTGTATGGAAAAGACGCAATGTGTATTTAACAGAACTATTTAGAAATTTCTGCTTATTTTAAAAATAATTCTGGTTTTTATTATTTATATTTTGAATTTTGACTTCGATCATTTATTGATAAAATAACTTTGTAATCGCATAGATATTGCAATCATACCAATATAGTTGTAGAACCTGGGATATTCTTTTCTTTAATTTTAAATTAAATCTTCCAATTCCAGTAGTTATATCTTGAGCTTTGACGATATGGCAATGACAGTCAACAGAAAGAAAAAAAAAGTGAATTTTACATACTGCGAAATTAAAAAGAGACCAAAAAATCTATAAAAAATAATATACTACGAGAAAACATCCGTCGATACATTTAAAAAAAGTAGGATTTTGGCACTCATTCAATAAATATGACGATCTTATCATAAGAAATAAAATATTATTCACCGAACACAAGCATTAAAAATAGGCATATATCAGAAAGGAGCATTAAATCTTGAAAATGTTGAAATATGAGGAAAAATTAAACAAACGCTAAACGAAATTGCAATTTTTTGAAAAGATAGTATTTGAAGATAAATTGCGTTCGCATATTACAAAATGCTTATACTACGTAAAAAAAGGAGAGAAATGTGAAAAGCGCGCGAGAATTAAACAATAAAAACGATTTAATATTTCAACAAGTAAATGGAATTGTTATAAATTGAATTTAAATTAAAATTATAGAAATAGCTCTAAGGAAATATAATTTGTGACATTGAAAAATTGGTATTTTTGAAATTTCATACGGGTAACATATTCCAAACTTATGACGCGGAAACGTAACGTAAAAATTTCACCTACTTTAGGGATATGAAGTAGCTTTTTAACAGTACTGTTAATCCTTTCTGGTAACCATAATAGTGCAAATCCTAATTATTTTCATTTCCTACTTCGCAGACATATAATGTCATGATTTAATATTATTTTACAAGTCTTTCTATAATTGCCTACAAAGCCTGACCATGTGTGTGTCGGTTTCCATCAATCAAATATATCTTCTCTCTATCATTAGGATGTAGCTCCATCTATCGATAATCTATGAAAAGAAAACTTTGGTTCTACGATAGTTAAAATTGAAATTAAAAATAACTTTACAGAATTTAGCAGATGAAAAAGAAACTGTAAACAGTACTTTAAATAGGATTTCATCAATATTTTTAGTTATATTATTTAAAAATTGTTTTTCTTTTATCTATTTGGATTCCTTTATCAGATACTGGATATTATTTCGCAGTATTTTCAGCACGATTTTGTTGAAGTTTTAATAATTTTGAATCGCCAAAATATCCCGATTTTCTATTGGTGTTGCAATTCCAGCATACGACAAATATTATTTGATAAATGGGTCCAAAATTAACTAACATGATTTTCTAAGTTATATGACAGAAACAAAAATATTAAAACCTATCATGCCACACACTTAACTCCTCATGATGAATATTCATTAGTCAAAAAAAGATTTTCGAAATTGGGTTTTTTATAAAAACTCCTCTCGAGGCAAAAGGAAATGGCTAGCAAATTTAGGAAAATCTGAAAAAAAATATCCTTTTCATTTCTCTGAAATTCTTTAAAAAAAATTTTTTTTCTTCAGAAATGTGGTTTTTTTAAAAACTTGGAATTTCTACAATTTTTAAAATTCTGTTTAAACGATATACCATAAATCTGTTTAGCAGTTTTTAGATACCATAAACCTGTCGAGCAGAGATAGAACCTAAACAGAGTTATGATAAAGTTTGCAGCTTATAATCAGTGAGCTCCAGAATTAAATCCCTCAAATCCCCCCCCCAACACATTTTTAAACTCAAACAATAACGCATATACACGTCGAACGCAATACAAATAATAATGGTAAATTTTGCAAAATATCATAAAGCTCTTAATTGGCTAATCTTTGAAAAGATGCTTTCTCCCCTCACTAAAACAAGTAATTTAATTTCACTCTAAAACGTAGGCAATAAATAAAAGTTCTCGAAAATTACAAACTTTTGTTTCGGCCCTACACTCATGCCTCAATGCACACTAAATAATTTGCCAATCTAGTTATTTGTTCTGACGGGACAAAAAGTCTAAATGTGCTAACAAAATAGAAGTTTTTTTTTCAAATATTATGAATTGTTTTCTTTTCTACAGCCCATTAACTTTTTGCAAAAACACCAACTGAAAATATCCGAGAGCAATTGCGCATCAGAAGTAGATCAGATGTATAACATTACTCGAAAAGTTAAAAAAACAATGCTTCAACATTTACGATTCAAGTTAGCACTCATTAATTGCAAATCACAATACCACATTCTCTACTCCAGTGTTGCAATTTCCATTTCCAAACGGAACTATTCATTAATTATATACGTCCTCTTGCTACGCACACTAGAAAATGTTTCGTTAAATAAATTTTTGCAAACACAACCTTATGCATGTTCTGGAGCTTGGAATGCTAGAGAACCTACCTAATTCTGAGCTAAATTCTTAACTACTTAAATATATATATATAAATCGGCAATAATCTCCAAAACTCTCAAAACCTGCGATTTGAAAGTGCAACTTCAACGAATTTCAATTCTAAAATGATTTAGCTCCCATATTAATTACGGATAACTGTTCATGATGTCATTACAAGATTATGCAGACTTCACTATAAGAGTGGCAAAGTAATTCTTAGGTCCCCGATTAATTTGAACTATAAAAAGCACAACTCTTCCCTGTTATACCAATATTTAAAAGCGCCAAGTGTGAATTTGAGTATTTATAACCTCCTCTGGAAAATGCCAACTGCAACTTTTCATTTTCACTTCGAATTGTATATTAGATTACTTCTTCTAACAAATATAAATGGACATATCAGGAGAGGGTAATTGTTTCGTTAATCTTTCTAAAAGCTAAAAATCCTTTCCTTGAAATGGAAACCTGTTTTGGTAATTTTGTTAAATGGAACAAATCTAGATAGCTTTTAAGATTATTTATATTTGCCAATTGTAATTGTCCTCGCTTTCGAGCCACTCGGCGATAAATAGCAGTGTCCTAAACGCCGATAAAAAGACAACTAAAGCGCGTAAGCACGCGATTTCGAATGTAACGATAGGAGAATATTTTAACAAATAATCAGCTTAAATGTTATTAAATCTAACATCATTTTAAAATTGGATGGATATTTTCAATAAACTAAACTTCGAAAACAGCGATGTTAGGTTAAAATATTTCTTATTCCCCTGAGAATATTGAAATTCTTTTACATTTACAGGTTAGATTTTATATTTAGAATTAGTTTTTTTTTTCTAGTCGAAGGTTGTTTGTATCCAAAGAGGAAAACAAAGACAGAAAGACCACTACTACAACCGGCCCTGGTGACTACGCAGCAGCTGCTGAGTGGTCAAATTTCTATGTTTTATTTAGTTATAAACATCGAACCTTTGCTTAAATATTATGTTGGTGCTTTAGAAACGAGAGTGTTCGTACCTTTCGTTTGGTATCTTCAGCAACCAAATTAAGCACATGTATACTTTGGAGATTGGGAAAGTGTACTTCGGAGATTTAAAATTTTAATTAAAGATTAAACCGAATTTTAGCTTCCGAAAATATTGCAGCACAAAAATGAACTATTATACCATTTCAAAATTAAAATAAGCGATTCTTTTAACTATCTAATCGTATCTAATAATCGTTCAAATTATTCCTTAATTTCGGCAATTACTTAAAAAAATATCTTTTTTTTTTGCTCAATTTTCAACACTATTGTGCCTCGAAATTCTAATCGTCACCATTGCATTATCACCTGTTATTTACACGTCATTTTCTTCCATTGATGAAGACTAAAGAAGGGTAGTTCCATTACAGTTAACATATCCCAACATTTATAATATACATAAGTTTATATTAAGTTTTTAATAGCAGTATCATGTTACGCCACTCTCTCTATTAGGAAGATTCATGTATAAAATAAACAGAACTGACATAATTAAAAGTGCAATCCTTTGATTTCATAAAATTATGCGGAACCAAGCATATGAAGTTATATCCAAGCGATTTATCCGCAATCAAATACAGCTAATATTCTCGACCAACCAGCTGATCACCCGAGTCAAGTAGTAACAAATAAAAACTTAAGTAATTTTATAAAATTCTATTAAGTACCATCAATATACAGAATAAATTTAATAACGTGCAGCTAAACCGGCCAAAGCATAGATTTTGTTAAGTTATTAGGGCCAAAGCCGCAAAATAAAAAAAATCCCATAAAAAACAAGTGCCTTGTAGGGAAAATGTTAGATACTATGTTTACCGAGCAGGAAAATTAGCAAGGCTTTATATACATAGCCTGATGATAATTTCTTGTCTTTTACCGAACTATTTGCAATAATTTTAAGTATTCATGAAACTTCGGACCCGTTGAGTAAAATCTGAATCGTGGTTTTTATTGACCTTCGAAATGTATTTTTGCTTTCACTTTTCTTTCCCTACTTAGATTTATTTTTTTCCTTTTCAAATATTTCCCAATTTGTATTGGGTTAAAGCCATTACCATGTATAAAATTTAATTTATTTATATTAAGTTATATTTTAATGCAACACTAGGGCTATTTTGGAATAACTAGATTATAGATGCATTTGTTTTAAAACAGTAAGAGACTCCAAAGTTAATGATTCAGAATTGAAGACATATTAGAGAAAAGAATTAAAGACCTGGAGAGTAAGAATTCTACAAATGATCAGATATGCACATAGAACAGCTCAGGCACTCTTTCTTTAGCTTGTAAATCATTGAAAACTAAATTTAATTGATCAAAAATAAAATTATTCATTTAACTAATAAATCGGGCGACATTCATAAAATGATTATAATCGATATTAATTCATTGATTTAAATATGATTTCGTGAAACCGCAAGCAGTTGCATAGAATTATTTTACGATATAAATATTTGTTGCCACATTTCATTTTCCAATATTTATACGAATGTCTTACATTGTGTCTGCTCCGAAAATGATATCTAGTTGATCGCTGACAGTCGCATCTTCCAATATTACTGAAGATTAGACATTTCACTTGTAACTTATACTAGATATCAGTAACTATTTTATTTTGAGACAAAAACTGACCTTGTATTTTATGTTAATAAATTTAAAAAACTTGCAAAAGAAATTAAAAAATCCCTTATCTTAATAAAATCATCATCTTAAATAAATTGTATTCTAAACTCTACTTTATAAATTTGTAAAGTGATCAATGAATTTCGCGATTAATTGTTACCAACATAATTTAACTACTTTATCAGTATATATATTCCTTAAGTTCTTAATAATTTTCGAAATATATACATCTAGCAAAATGCAATAAATATTTAAGTGTTTCAAGGCGCCGCTATCAACTTAGTGCAAGAAGTTTCAGTAATTAAAGAGGATTGGTTGGAAATTTCGAACTCTAAATATTGATAATTTGAAACCTTTTACAGCATAACGATGAATATTATATAAAATGTAGCTATATACTATGCAGGTCACTTACTGGTCATACAGGAAAAAAATTCCATATTAAATTTTAAAGAAAAGGAGAAATACCACACATTAACGAAACTATTACAGGGGGAAAAAACTGCCATTTGAATATTTCTCCACCGTACTATCGCTTTATAATGTATTAATTGCTAGTTATCAAGGAATTAAATGTAAAAACTGCGAACCATTTAACGCGTAATGGAGCGGATGGCATATTTTTAATATAATCTTCTATAATTGATATTTTTTTTATTGTTAAAATCGTTTTAAACTGTATAAGATCAGTGCCCTCCCGAGTTAAGATTTTAATAACAAAACAAAGCCCACATTAATCATTTTTGTCGTCACATAACTTACCTCTAACTCGTACCGGGCTTTAAATATATGGTTGAATTTTAAAGACTTCTACACTTGAATCCATAACATTAAAGATACTTCGTATTTAATAAATAGAAAAGAAACGCAGTTAATGAAACGATAATTCAATTCTAACAAGAGGCAACTCAACTTGCTCTTTTCTACTGAAACCCATTTAAATTTAATTAACAAATAAATTATTATGGAAGCGCAACTTATCCTATACAATATAGAAAAATCAGTTATAATTTACAATTAAAATTCAGAATGAACATTATTCCTAATTTATCGTACTTTACCAGATAGAGAGATACAAGTTATATTGAAGTCTCTTTTGGAGGAAAAGGAAAGAAAGCGTACTTTTCAGAAGCTTAGAAAGAGGATAATATCCAAGATAGAGAAGCCAGACAAATCCAAAACAGATAACATCCTTACTCAGTTTAGAAATTAATTTCATTTTGCTGATGGTTGAACGTTAGATATCAATGTCTTAAATCAAGCATTTAACTTTTTTTTTTAATAAAAAATGAAACAAATTAAATTATGGGATTAGAAAGGCGTTAAGTATATTTTGAGACTTCGATTATGTTGCTAATTTTTTGAAATGTGGAAGGAGATTTATATTTACCAAGCTGATAAATACCAAGAATATACAAACTAAAATTATGACTGAAAAAACATAATTGTAAATAATTACTTCTTTTGAATGAATACTTTGTAAAATTAGCGCCCGTTTTGAACTGCATAAATATCAATTTAAACTATAATAGATTAATTAAATATCGTTTAACTACGTAAAAATGTTATATATTTATATTAAGATATTTACGATTATTAATTATCCTACGATTTATATTAAGATTATTACAAATTATATTATGCTATTTATATTAAGGTTAAAAATTAGAATCAGCTTGTTAATTTATAAGAAAAAATGACGCTGACATATATAAATTTAAAAATTTAACAAAAGGGAATTTTATATAAAAAAATTGTTTGAAAATTATCTTTGGTAAGCTTTGTAAGAGAAGATAGTATAAAAAGTTTTTCCATCTATCTAAAATATATGATAATATTGAATGAAAGTCCGGTGGGGTGTTTGGAAATAAATGAAGACAAACAACAACGTGCACTTACTGACCACACAGCAGTCGCATGCCAGCTCATAATACGGCGTCTGAATGCGAGAGATGTGGGGTCACGCGAGCCTTTTGCCGGCTAAATGCCTCCTTTTTCTTTTGTAGGAGGAGGATGAAATATTTCGTTCTTCCATAAGAACAGAAAATTAGGACAAGATAATTTTAGATAAATGTACAAAAGAGCAAGCTTTTTAAAAAGATTTGTAGAAAATTTGACAGGTCAAAAGTCCTTGTCAGCTACCTGTCCAGATTATTTACTTCATGAAAATATGCATGCCAGAGTTCTTTTCATGTAAGTCGCATATCAAAGAGAACAGACGTAGATTCATGCAAGTTACATATCAGAACATACATAGTTACATATCTAATGTACAACGAATCCCAAGAGCTTGTCAATGTTTATATTAATGTTATTTATAATGTTTTGCCAAAGTTCCCAAGATTACTAAAGGAAGCAGTTCATCTTCTCAAAATTTCAATGGAAGTCCTTGAATACTGTACAAATCAATCCACTTTACTGCAGCATGCAATTCTTTTGACAGATACTTCATCTTTTCGCAACCTCCACGGTCATTGCAGTCGCTTCCATTCAGTCTCCATGTAAACAGATGCTCGTCAGGGGATATAGAAAAAAAAGATGTTATTACTGTCATATATAAAAATAATCAAAATAATATACAAAAAACAGAACTACTAAAAGAACAACAATAAATTCGATTTAGACAGAAGGTATTTAAGTCTTCTGAACTGTTGAACTTAAACGCAAGTTCCTACTGTCTTCACTTGTTATAAAAGCAAAGTAACGTTTTTAATTATTTTTTTTTTTTTGAAATCGCATTTCCTCATATTAAACGAGATTAGCCAAGCTAATGATATGGCTTGTGGGTAAGGATCTAGCTTTGATTTTTTTAAAAATATTTAGTTAATGGGACAAGATATAATCACTAACTTTTGCGAACGAAAATTCTATGAGCGGTATTTTAACAGCAGGTGAGCCTAAATGCAATGATTCTTAAGTCAAATATACCTGGAGCTAAAAACCAACAACCGTCAAAAGGAGTTAGCTTCTTTGAAGCGAAAGACACGCGTTTACAAGACTGGTCTCATGTTTAAATTGAGAAAGTTTTACAGTCGGAATAACTCCGTTTTAACCCAAATTTAAATGCTTTGTGTACAGTTGCGCCAATAGTGTTGATGTGACGCTCGTTACCACTTGTTTCTTACTTGAAGAACGTAATTCATTACACTGGCGTTTTAAATATTATCGAGATCCTGGGGCAGAAATGTTTCCTTTTAAAGCTAAATTTTTCTCACAACTGCGTGGACTACCTTTACACAAATAATCATGCATAAGATTATAACGCAATTTCATGCAATGATACAGTTTTAATAATACATTTTAGTAAAATAACAGCATTGCAAATAGTTGAAAAATTTGTAAACTAGTAATTGTATAAAAGAAACTTGTGAAAATTCTTTCAGTTAAAAGCAAATCTTTAGCTCTTAATGATAATGTTCTTGCTGATTAAAAAGATCCTTCTCGGAGAACCGGAAGGTAAAAGATTCATTATCATTATTTAAATTCCTTGCAATTGTTGCGGAAAAACAATGAAATACTGCATATGGAAGAATTCATAGTTAACAATTTCATAATGCAGCCTTTATTACAATATATATCATAATACAGCCTTTATAATACAGCCTTACAGATATCATAATACAGCCTTTATTACAAAACTAGCCGCCTTTGGCGACCAGCCGGTTCGCCAATCTTAATGTTCGTTAAAATTTTAATAATTAAATATTTTATTCAATTCCTACTTTAATAGCTTCTTCCAAATATTTTAAAGCTTCAAATTTTGATAGTCATATAATGCACTTATAATATTATTAAGGTCTTCAGTCATAACGTAATATGAATCTCTAATTTTCTGTTAGTTCCCGTAGAATTTATGTTTTAAAATAAAATGGAAAGAATTAATCTGCAATTAATATAATAATATTTTTTTGCTGAAATAAAGCATTTTTTTATAATATGATTACTGAAAACAGTCACTGAGCGTTTAAACTTTATGGGCACTAAAGAATATCTTAATTTATGTAATATCTCAAGAATTCGAGAACAAAATTCTCAGATTCATCATGAACAGATCGATTCATTAACAATGTTTAATTTTAAATGCATAATACAAAGAAAAACAGAATTGTTTGAAATAATCGGCCGAAAAATGTTAAGCCTAGCCTCTCTAGTGTGTGAGGAGGGAAAAGCTGAATCCTTACTCATTTGGCAGTGGGAAAAGGAAAAGATTTTTTTTGGCAGTAAAGTTAGTTTTTAATTAATAATTAAAATTCTAATAAAAAATACAAAAAAAGGGACCCCAGGCGCACATTCCCAACCTCCAAGATATACATGTACCAAATTCGTTAGCTGTAGGTCAAACGATCTGGCCTGTAGAATGCCAACACACACACACACACACACACACACACACACACACACACAC
>JAPMOR010006889.1:0-18527 GCA_026543865.1 Argiope aurantia
CGTTTATTTTTGTTTAAACCAGATTTAAGGAAGAAAAATAATGAAACAGCTAAGTTATTACTTCAAATGGTGTTTGGAAAAACATCAGTTGAATCAGGAAATGTTCGTAAGTAGGAATTGCAGCATTCCATTTTTTTTTCAATGCACAAATAATGACCATCAATTTATTTCCGTTAGAATAATTTTTTTTCAAATAAATAAAAAATAGTTTTAAATTAAAAAAAAATTTAATGAAGCTTGAGTGAATGACATAAAAAAAAAGAACTCTTAAAAAAGGATCTACAAATTTTGAAACATTTAAATAGTTCCTAAATTTTCATAAATTGTACTTCTGATTAATCAAACTTAAGGTAGAATACTAGTGGAAGTGGTAAGACATTGCTCCAAATAGTGTTCGGGAAAATATCAGTCAAAACAGGAAAGGTTCGTGCATAGGAAACTCAGCATCCCCATTTTTTTCCAATATATAAATAATGACATCAATTTATTTAATTTTGCACGCCAATATTCTACTGACATGACTTATTCGTATACGTAGTGTAGAGAAAGTATAGTAATCGTCAAAAAACTCGAACTCGAGATTTCGACGAATCTCCACGCTTTAGACCTGCCCGAGTTCGAAAAACACATTTTTGGAAAATGTTTGTCTGTCTGTCAGTCTGTGACAAAGATAAAGCTTAGAGCTAGACGGATGAAATTTGGTATCTGATCTTCATACCAAATTTGTAGGTTTCTATCAACTTGCGAACGAAATCCGCTCAGAGGAAGTCTATATGCCCTTCTGTTCGAACATAATTTAACACGATAATTACAAAACGAAAAGATGGAAAAAATTCGATACACAGATTAACATCTATAGTCTAGACACCTGTCAAATTTTTAGCCAATCCAATGAAGGGCTGACCGTCTGTCAGTCTGCAAACACGATAACTCAAAAACGCAGTGACTTACATATATCAATTTTAGCATGGAATTTTGTGACTACAATTGTAGACCTGTGTCAGATTTTTGTTTCAATCGGTTGGGATAAACGAATCTCAAACACAATTTTGATTTTCGGATGCTTTAGCCACATGCGAGGGTTTAATCGCCAAATAACTCACCAAGGATGACATGTTAGATTCAATAGGAATGCTATAATGCTTAAAATTTCATTACTATTGTGTGCCGATGAGCATAAAAGGCGTTCTCAAGAATAACGCTTTTATTACTGAGTATGCGAGAATGTTCTGGAGAGACCACTCCCACTGGTTTGTTAAAGCTTTCTGTTTCGAGAGGAACAGTATTTCACTTTAGAGGAAAAAAAATCATTGAAAAACCTCGAATTTTATTAATTGTTCATTCAAAAATATCGTTAAAAAAACGTCAATCAAAAGTAAAATCATTTGTAATATTTTTAACAGTACTTTAATATGCACACACAAACACACAAAGTTTTTTTTAAATGTAAACTAAGTAACTCCTATCTATTAAGTCAAAATTACTTTTTTTTATCTCCACTGATATATAAGAAAGAAAGTATGTGATTATTCACGTGGCATTGGTGTACAATAGTTACGAAATATTTACCTTTGGCGGGAATTTATCATTTTTACTAAATCTGTCATGTCATCTATTTCGAGTTTTTTTGGGGGGGGGAATGATTAATCCCAAGTATTTGATTAATAGTTTTCAAAATTTAATTTGTGTTTTAGTCACGTTTATCTTCCCCGATTGAAACAAAAATTTGACTCACAACTGCACTTGTAGTCACAATATCTCATACTGTAGCACCTCTTTTTCCCCTTGAGCAGAGAGCGTCCCCTTGTGGCGTTTTACAGAAGCCCCTTGTGGCGTTTACAGACACGCAGTTGAAGGGAGACCAGCATCCTGAGGTGGGGTTTCTTCTATGCGGAACCTTTGCGCTAGCACCGAATACTTTCGGTTGGAGACGGTGGAATCCCTCCACCATACGGTTTACTTTAACTTACTTGTCTTTTTTTTTTTTTTTTTTTTTTTTTTTTTTTTTTTTTTTTTTTTTTTGTAAATTTTGTAGTGTAGCTCTGTTTGTGCAGATTAAAAATATTGTATTTAAAAACTGGGCTGTTGAGTAGAAAATCGCAACACACTCACTGCAAAACCAAATTTTGATATTTTTAACTCATTTCGTTTTCGAATTATCGCGTTTACATGTTTCAAAAAGTACAGACAATAGACAATCAACTCATTATTGGGTTTGGATCAAAATTTGACTGATGCCTACGTTATAGATGTTAAATATGTCTATAGCATTTTATCTATATAGCTCCCTTTGTTTTGTAATTATTGTGTTAACTTATATTCGAGCAGGCAGACAGACAGGGATCCTCTGAACAGGTTTTGCACAAAATTTGATAGAAATCTGCAAGCAGAGGCGGTGTTAGCAGGGGGCAAGGGGGAGCAATTGCAAGGGCATTTGAAGTAATAATGTGTTTTTAAGTGATTTTTCCAATTTAAATTGCTTAATTCTTTCACTTAATTGCAGATTAAAAATGAAAAATTTAGTAATTCGATGCTTGAATCAAACTTGTCATTGTGTATGAAGGTGAAGAAACATCAATGCATGTAACTGAGGGTATAAAACACACTTTTTGAGAAAAATAGCGACTTGCAGTAGTTTTGAGGGAAAAAAGTACTTAACTATAAGAACGCGTGTCTAAAAATGAAGATCGGAGAATTCATATTCAAGATCTAAATTTTCTTGATAAAATGCATTGGATTTTTAAAGCCTAAATATACACTAAAAAATTAATAAATGGGGAATCTAATGTTTAAGTGGTTTATTTTTCACGAGAACGTTTTTCATATCTTTCATAAAAATATTAAGTTTTAAAGTTAAGTTATTAAATTATTAAATATTTACAATTTAATCATTTATGAAGTTATTAAATAGTTACAAAACATTCTCACCAACCTTCTTAAAAAACAACATCATTATATCCTTTCCGCATTCTCTATTGTTCGCGTCCGAACTATAGTAAATTTTTCTTGAGCACGCGCACTTATACAAGTACATCGTACGGATTTGAAATACATCTGAATTCCTGCTCGTTGTTCCAATCTCTATTTAAAAATTATTTTAGGTAGAGAGCTACGTGTGGTGAAAATTTATAAGCCAGATAACAGCTACGAGACAAGAATAATTACTTTTGTCTTGTGGTCTGGTTACTCGACTGCGAACCACAAGATCCCAGGTTCTATCCTCGCTCATAACAATCCGCTACATTGGTGACCTCCGGCAATGAACCTTCAGCCTTCGTACAGCTGTTGTGGCGCCGTCTACCCACAACAACCAAAAGTCGTCAAATTCAATTGACGCAGCAACACAAAGTCGTCAGACTCACTTACAGCAACCACTCACCCACACACACTCACCCACACACGCTCTCCATAACGCTTGGCGCTGCTCAAATGAATACAGGCGCAATAGACTGAACAGCTAATACATCACCACTCAGCAGCCATATCGTTTGACTCACTGGAGGGAGAATACTGTGGTGAAAGCTTATAAGCCAGATAAGAGCTACGAGACATGAATAATTACTTTTGTCTTGTGGTCTTGTTACTCAGCTGCGAACCACAAGGTCCCAGGTTCTATCCTCGTTCATAACAATACGCTGAAAAAAATCGATTTTTGGAGAAAACATCGGATATTTTTTTATTTATTATTCTGGATTTCTAAAAAGTTTATTTTATAAAACTTTTTGAATTCAGTATCAATATTCATTTTATATAGCTTCTAATATAAAATAATAGCATGCATATGTTCATTTACCATGACATGTCATTCTGGCGCAATCTGTGTTTCTATATATAAATTACAATTTAGAATAAAATATAACCATATTTTTTTTTCTGAAATTCGATGCCATAGAAATTAAATTTCAGGAATTTCATTAAAATATAAACTCAAATATTTACAAGCTTTCAATGGTCAATAAAAGAAATTGAGAACAATTTTTTACAAATATCATTGTAAATTTTTATCAATGAAAGAAAAGGCTATCATCAGAATAAAAAAATAAAAAAACGCTAAATAATGCTTATTTTTCTTTAAATTAAATGTAAAATTAATTATTATGAGTTATTCGGAAGTCAAATTAGAGAAATTGCGCTTGCCCCCCTGTCGGATTGGTCCTGCCTCCCCCCCCCGGGGGGCAAAACTCTGCCACCTCCTCAGTCTGCAAGTACGTTGTTAAGACCGTATATGAAATTTCAACTGCCTAGTTCAAAGCTTTTTGAGTTATCTTTGTTCCAAGCAGACAGACGAATGGACGAACATTTCCAAAAATGTGTTTTTCGATCTCGGAGAGAGAAAAGCGAGGAGATTCGATGATTGCTATACTTTCTCTTTACTATGCATAAGAGAAAGTAATAATGTCAATCAAAATTAATTGGATATATCGGACACCATTCAGCATACTATTTTACAAAATGGAACAACCAAACATTTTTCTGAAAGTACGACATCTAATGTTTTATAGCGCTACTAATGATGATCCTCTTTAACGAAAAAATAGGAAGTTTTTACCATTCCAAAAATTATAGTTTTGGTTAATGTTTCTATCTCGAGTAAAGCATATGTCCATCAGGTCAAATTATATTTTTGTGAAAAGAAGGATTTTTATTTTACCTTAATTGGACTGAATTTTAAAAATCAAGACGCTGGTCGTATAATTATCGATGTAACTGTTTTATCATTCATAGACTCCACGACTACTGCATGGATGCCAGTTATTACATTCAAAAATTCTCTTTATTGTCGAGTTTGGAATTATAAATTCAGGACTGACTATTAATACACTAGAATAAAAAAAATAAACCAAGATAAAATAAGCCAAAAAAATAAGCAAGCCCCGTTCCTCTATGGAAAAGTAAGGATTCTGTAGTTTGTAATCGCTAAGCCTTTCTATATGCACACTTCTTAGAGCGATGTCAGGATTTCAGAAAAAGACTTTTGTATTCGTCTAGTTGTATTGTATAACTAGAACTGGTATTATGATTAAATGCATCATTAATCATCGGCATATTCAAACGCTTCGAGTTGCTGAAACATGCCATTCTGTTAAAAAGCATATAGGTGCGAGCAAATAATTTTATTGTCTTGCTCGATATTAGTTACTGCTCTGAAATATTTTACATGTTCTATTTCTCAAATTTGTTTCCTTCTTTATAACGTCGAAGTTGCGATTGTCGGTCAATTAAACATTACGTGTGTTTAGCATAATATTTGATTGATCGAAAATCGTCAGTTTCTTTCAAATCGTCAATTCCTTTTTGAATTTTGGAAATAAATGCTTCCATCTAAACTTGTATTTATTCTCTCTAAATTTAAAAATATGCATATTTCCGCAAATGGGAAACTTTGCATGTGCATAGATGAATGTAAAAGGGGCATTTATTAATTGCTACTTTTACACGACAAGAGATGCACTTTTTTTTACTATAAATTTTCACAGAAGTCAAAATGTTTTCATACAATTGCCCACTTTATTCAATAAAACTTTTTAATTGGAAGGATATATGTAGGTACAAAATTCAGAAAAATAAAAGCCTGACCCACTTTTTGATGGAAGCATCCTTTATGTATAGAAAGTATCCAAAAAATCTTGGATAGATTGAAAAATTATATAAAACAAAAATTGTGAGATAGAAAAACCGAATGCTATAAATTCAGCATAAACCAACGGTATAAATAAAACGTAAATGGAAATTAGATTTATTTTAATACCAAATATCTGGGGATTTTTTTGCAATTTAATTTGTTATACTAAAATTAGTCCACTAATAAAATATTACCAGTTTCAGTCTGACGACAAATAAATAAGTATGTATTATATAATAGGCTATTATCCACATTTAAAGAAATTGTTACAAAAACGCATTAAATTTGTTGAAGGCTCAATAATCTTTTATTAAAGTATCATATTTATTATTATAAAGTAAGAAAAAAGAATGTGTGTGTCTGTGATTTTTTTTTCTTTTTGTCAATTTTTTTACGATGAAAACTAAATTACTGTAAACGTTTCTTTTAATGACATATGGATAAAAGAAGAAAATTGAGATTAATGTTTCAAAGATAAAGTTCTTAGAAGTACCCCCAACCCACGTTTTAAAAATGAAGAGATCCGACTTCAAATTAAACAACAGATTTTTTTTTTTGAATAAATTCATTCTAACATAATAATTCCATTAACTTACATTTTCTAGTTAAAAACTTGTACTTAAAAACTGTTTTAATCATAAAACGCTAACACTAAATACAAAAATATGAAATACTAATTATCTTTAAAAAAATGCACTAAGGATTTTTCAAAAATCCATTTACAGAAGCCAGTAGTACCACAACCACCGATGTCTATCGGTGGTTGTGTTAGTACGTCAAGTGGGAACGAGGTCAATTATTTCTGCTGCTGCTTGGAGAGTTCTAACTCTTCGAATTCTTAGGACTTGAAAGTTCTGAAAAAAAGTTCTGAAACTCAAGGGGAATTCCAAGAAATTTACTTTCCAGTCAAAAAGTTATTTCGTATATGGAATATTAGCCTTAATGAAAAATAACAAAAATTCTGCCTTTGTACTCGAAGACAAATTTTAAAAATACCATTCGGTATCTTTTTGATATTTGCTCACTAAACAACCTTTTTACTAATATTTCCAAAAAGAAAATTCAATAAGTGGAATAGATCATCAGTGTTTTATGAAAAAATGTTAGAAACAATGCAGTTTTTATTTTGGTTTAATATCATATTATTATTTTTTTGTGCATAATTATTGTTTTCATTTCAAATAATTTTTTTTCAATAAAAAATCTTATTTTTTATACATACATTATAGAATGAAAAACACACTACACACACGCATTTAGAATTTTTTGTTAATTTTTTTGAAATTACATATTAAAATTATTGAGATGAATTATTATATACATTAAGCCTTTTGAAAATTAATCCAATTTAATATCTAAACCGAAAATATGAATAGGTTATATATAATTTTAAACAAATTTATGATTAAATGATTATCCTTTTTTAATTTTATTATTTTTATTCAATTATATCATATGCAGATTCCTTTTTTTTATATATGAAAAAAGAATGTTTTTTTTTAATTTAGTTTATTGTTATATTTAATGTCTAAGTAGATCCCTTTGTTTACACGACATGCTTTTGTTATGGAGTTTTCTCCACTAAGTTTGTAAAGTCAACGGGTTCGCTGTAATGCATGTGTGTATGGTGATACTGTCAATAGGCTTCAATAGCAAATGACGACGTTTATTAACACGTAGACACGAATACACAAATGACAAAATACTTTCAATTGATGCTGCTTCTATAATAAACTCTAAGATTTGACACACAGCTCAATTCACCAGTCGCTTGAGTTTCACTCAACGCTTGCGCTTTGCTGGACTGATCAACTAATTCGTCGTTGACTCGCTATGAGTCTCTACACCACTAGGCGACTGACCTCGGCTTAGAAAACAGACCCTTTTATACCTTCCAGAGCAGGGCAGAGAAAGTTCTTGAGCATTCAAGCATAATTCAGCTCCTATTGGACCTATCGCCAAAATTCTTGAAAATTCTGGTCATCATCCATTTTATCACCGAATTCGTCGCCAAACGATCGCCAAGTTTGCCGCTAAGCCCGGAGTCACTGATCCGCTTCCTGTAGAGCTGATCGTAAAACTATCTTTTCAACAATAAAGCTAACCGCGCTGGGAAGCACTGTTACAGATTTGTAATAATATGTTATTTGGATAATGAATAAATGATTGCGTTGGCAAATGCATTAAGGGGTAGGTTGGTGAGATTATTATAGTTAAAAGTATTTTGATATTTGAAGATATAATGGTAATAAAGCTGTAAAATTAAAGGTAATTTTGTTTGTTCAATCTTCATATTTTGAAACTATTTTCTTATTTTATAACATAATTTTACCATAGTCCTCTATATTTTCAAACTAAATCTTTTCTGTTGTTACTTATTAATGCATATCAAACTTAAAAACAAAATTAGCAACTTAGATGTTTAAAAGACTTGACATTACATACATTTTTCATTATCTGAATATCTTTTCATATTGCTTAATTTGTTATTTTTTTAAAAAAACTTAATAGTTGATTTAGTTTGAGGACTATATACAAATTTGCAGTTAAAATAATATTTATTTTTAGAAACTGAATAGAAAAAGATATTCTCCCAAAAGTACTATTTACTTACAAAATTTGGTAATAATACTTTAATTTTTATTGAGAAATAGTAATTTTTTTAAATAGGTATTTATTTATATCGTCAAAGACACCAGCAATGGCTATAATTGGTGCTTTATGAATCTGAATCTGACTTTGAGAAGTTCTTTAACAGTTGATCGATTTCATTTCATATAGTATCGAATATCAGAACAGAATTAACAGAAAGTAATTAACAGAAGTTTAAGTCTTAACTTATATCATAACACATATCGTTCAAAAATCAAGTTTAATAAAAACTGAAATCTACTATAGTAAATTTCAAGTTACCTTGTTAGAACATTATTATTTTTTGATCATTGTTTGCCTTGATTAATTTAAGTCATTATCCAGTTTAAACCATTTTGAAACAATCAAGGGGCTATCAGACTACACATGCATCGATATTTAGTAAAACAATGGATTTATTTTTCCCACCTCAAAATCGGTCAAGCTCCAAAACTTTTTCTCGAAACCATATTAGATCCAATTTAAACTGGTTTCCGACTGATCACGTGACTGTTGTATTGAGCAATCCTTAATTTTTAGAAAAGCAATATTTTTTTGCCATTTTAAAATCTTTGGAGCTCCAAAACTTTTCTTACCAGGCAAAAGTATTGAAAATTTATATAACTTTTGATGCATCTCCTCGCTATCTCCCGTTCATTCCCATTTTCTTCTCTATACTTCTTCCGGCGATAATTTCTTCAGTCCCTTCCCTTTATTGGCCAGACAGGAGAATCAGGTGCAACTTTTCGTTGACGATAAGTCGCCAAAAGCGACAACCTTCTTTATCATTTTCTAATAACCCTAAAAATGAAACATTGATGCCTCAAAAACGATAAATCGAATATTTTCTACTCGTGCACTATGAAGCTTCCACAAACTCCAAACCAAAACAACATCAGGTTTGCACATGATAATAAGTTAATAATTATTTTTATTTATTTCGGCTTTCAATTTATTTTGTTATAAAATTTAAATAATACGAAAATTTCTCTCTAATATCCGTGAGGTACATTTAATTCGAGATAATGTTATTGATTATTCTTTTTCTTTTATTCCCACAATACCGTAGAATACTAACTGCAAACAATTATTTAATATAATTAAACTAAATATTAATTTACCATAATTAAATTCATATTTGTTATAATTAATTACCTTAATATAAATATGAAATTAATTACTGTTATTTTGAAACAAAATTAGAGAAATTTTGCGTACGCCCTCCGTTAGCGATGTTTTATATCCCCACCTGTCAGAAAATTTCTGCCGCCGCCTCTGAAAATTATTATCATCCTTTCGATACAAATAATTTGAAAATTTACATTGCATGTTGCTGTTTCTTGTTATAAAAAGTAATACCAGGCAGAGTTTATATATATATATATATATATATGTAGTAATAAATATTTTTTTATAATGCATATCCAGTGAAACTTCAGTTTAATATAAAGGCATTCTTCTTTGATCGATCACATGTAATTTCTTATTCTTGTAATGTTTAAAGGTCCTGAATTTAACATCACTTTGAAATATGTTCCGTTTTAATGTGTTTTACTTTCTCACATTTAACGTCTCGTGTTTTCTCGTATAAGTATAGAAAAAGCACAGTAATCATCAAAAAATTCGAATTCTAGATTTTCACAAATTTCCACATTTCAGATCTCCCTTCAGTTGGAGAACACATTTTTGCGAAATACTGTCTGTCTGTCTGTACGTGACAAAGAAAACTCAAAAACGCTTTGAACAAGACGGACGTAACTTGCAATATGCTCTTCACACCACAGTTGTAGATTTCAATAATTTTTTGAGCAAATTCCGTACCTGTCCGGGTTTTATCACCAAATTTTGAACCAAACCCAACAAGGAATGGTCCGTCTGTCGGTCTGTATTTTTAGAAACACGTAAACATGGTTAACTCAAAGATGGATGGCTTAAATACACCACATTTGGTTTGTGATTACAAGTGTAGTTCTGCGTCAAATTTTTATTACAAACGGTTGGGAAAAATGCAATTAGAATACAAAAACGATTTTCGAATGCTATTAAGCGCAAGCCAGGGATTAATCGCTAAAGCACACGCCAAGGATCGGACAGTAAATATAGTAAAAATGCTAAATTCACGCCACAGGTTCATATTACGTAACTATTGCATGCCAATGCCATGCAGGGTGATCACTGATGTGATAGTATGGCACGCTTGTTAAACTCCGTTCCGTTTCTTTACAGATATGGTCGTAAATCTGCCAACTGACCCATTGCATGACCACTTTTGCCTGTGGACGTCGATCGGGAGCTTCTTGCAAATTGTCGGTAAAATGAACAGACATCAAAGAACCCCAGAAAATCCCAAGATAGGGGAAAGAGGGTAAAATGTGCCTGTCTCAAGACGCACATAGGCCGTCGGAATGGGGCTTTAGAGAGTATGACAGAACGTTTTGGGGAGATTCCTCCCGCTGGTTTTAGAAGGAAGGATAAAATACAATTTTGTTAAAATCGTCAGCAATACTGATTTAAAAGAAAAATTCTTGGCAGCGGCTGTGATCCAGTGTTCGGAGCCTATCTTTGCATGAAAAGTGAGAAAATCATATCGTATCTCCTTGGTTATGAAGACAAAAGACGGCTTCTTGGAATTCCGACTGCTCCTTACCTTATTGTTTAGCTACTTAGCCCTACAGCTCCTTAGCCCGCGATTTCCGTGGGTTGGCAATCAGTTCATTTTCTATTGCAACCCACGTTTTTCGCATTTTAGTGTATTTATTTCTACGATTACATTCATGACGATTACATGATTTTTCTTATATCATACTAGCTGGTACTCGGCGCATCGCTGCCGCAAAAAAAAAAAAAAAAAAAAAAAAACTATATATCCTTTGAAATTTAAAATAGCTGCCTTGTTTTATTAGGAATGAGAGAAATTGAAATTTTATGATATATAAAGAAGAAGTACAAATAATAATTATTGTTTTTTTATTTTATTATTTAATTGCTTTGGAGTAAACAATATGTTTTGTCTTTCCGTCTTCAAAGAAAATAAATAAATTTTTTGGCTTCCGACTCGTCAGTATAAAGCATAAAATTGACCGTGTGAAAAACATGGATTTTCTAGGTTCAATCCATACACTTGAAGTGATTGACCTTGCGCCTTATTGATGGTCATCGAGAATGCAAGTCGAATTGGGAACTACAGTCGTTGAATCAAAAGGCATGTCGGTGGGAATAATGGGAATGCGTGAAATGAGCACATCATCTCCAATCGACTTTGCGTTAAGAATAGTTGCCTAGCTCCTTGACGCATATTGGTTTTTTGATTGTGATGCGCGTGATCATATATATGTTATCTTCCGATTCTTGCCGCATGTTCATCTTGAATTCTGAAGCACTTGAATTTGCAATTCGTAAACAATCTGCTTTATTGCTCGCTTTTCATTCCTCGTTTGTTTGAGAAGCTCGAATTCACTTATTTCTACGTGCCATCCTAGTAGATCTATTAAGTGACGAACGTTTGGGGACATATTTTTTGGTCGAAGCAATCAACACGATACACGCTTGTATAACCGAAATATCGTTTATCGATTCTCTGAATAAATAGAAAAATTACTGATTGTACTGGAAATTTTCATTACATATTACTTAACTTGATCGGCATCGATAATAATAATTCTATTTTGTATGTGTGAGATAAACTCCGAATAATATGTGCGGTTTTCCCGCACACAAAATACTGTGAACGCGAAATGACATCCTTTCATTAATGAGAAGAAACAATTAGCGCTTGCACTAAATATTTTCGATTTCTTTTCACATTGATTGGCATCAATCATAATTTTATTTTGTTTGATATAAGTACAGCTATCAACTGAATGACTTTGCCGTTTATTGTTTGTCTTCTGTCAATTTTAAAATATAACCTTCGCACAAATGCAAGCAATAAGTTGACAAAGTTTTATCGCAATCGGTTCAACGATAGGGCAGCACATAAGGTACGAACAAACAAAAATTCATTTTTATATATTTAGTTATTATCGTGTAACATAGAGTATCAGTTCACTTTGTTTAAAAAATATTTGAACTAATGTGCAAACATCGCATCTAAATAATGATTTTAAAAAATTACGGAGTCAGAGGAATAATTGAGATCTTAAAAGCTACCATTCTTCTGAGAATTTGGGTCAGCTCAGGATATTGAAATTATGTTGTCAAAAAAACTGGACAGATAGATTTCCGCTCAAAAAAAAAAAAAAAAACTCTCACAATTTGATAGCAATCTACTAATTCCGTATAAAGACCATACACCAAATTTCATCCCTCTAGTTCACAGGAGTTTTTAGTCATCTTTGCCATAGACAGGCGTACATTTTCCAAAAATGTCTTTTTCGAACTCGGGGAAGTCTAAAATGTAGATTCCTCACAATCTCGAGTTCGAATTTTTTAATGATAACTATCTTTTCTCTATACTACGCATATGAGAAAGTAAAAATGAGTTCAAGGGAAACACTAAATTCCTTTATTTAACCAGTTAATTGTTTTGACCTCTTCGGGAAATGCGTATTTAAATTGTCATAAACATATATATATTTATTATATAAATATAATAAATAATCACTTACAAATATAATAATTAAACAATTGCTATATAAATATAATATTTGTCATTGAATAAACTCGTCATAACGCAACATTTTGTACTTGTTTCTTTGTGCCATGATGAGTACACTCGTCAAAAACAGTTAACTGGTTAAAATTACAAAATATACAAGCGGTTTCTTTTTTTCTTTGCACCAATTGTGCAAGCAAAGCTAAACTTTGAGATTTCGCCATAATTTAAATGCACTATTAAAATCAACTTTGGAAAAACATTCTTCTAAATGTAGAATCTGGTGACAAGAAAAAGTTGGCAAACGAGCTAGAAGCCCTTCTTATGATTTCTTCTGCATGGGACAGTCGATTTGCCGGGAGTGCTCGAGCTCAAAGTTCTTAATCTCCGTATATAATAGATGAATTAAGTAATGGCACGGCAATGAGATTCTTTAGTAAGTAGTTGTGCAAGATAAATTGAGAATTAACTTAGTATATAACAATTAATAATAAACACATGAGGAGGGGAAGGGGAGAGAGAAGGAAGATTTTACATAAATAAAGTTCGACAAAACCGGTCCAGAGTCAAGACAATGGCAAAGCTGAGGCGATGTTTTAAACGTGTAGGAGATGGCAAGGTCGCTTAGCATTCTTTGGAAGTGCAGGGTCGTATTTTCAATTTCCTTAAATGCGATGTTATTGCCACTGTCGATTTTTTTCCAAAGGTTTCTTATGGAAGTCTTTATTCCTGAAAAACAACGGCATTTTGCTGATTTGCCTAATCGTACATGGCAGTCGGAGATATATGCCTCTCTTTAGTTAAACATGTTTTTTGGGAGGTCAGTTTAGTTAAATTAATGTCCCGGTTTAACTCATCACTAGGGCTATTTTGGGACGGATCTCGTAATTTAGAACCGCTCTCAGACGATGAGTACAATACCTGAGCTGCCCCCCCTCCTCTAAACTTCCACATCACACAGCGGGATATCAGAGATGAAAATTCTAATGAAAGTGAAGTTCTTTCCGCTTTAAGATGATCTCGATAATTATGCAGTTTGTATTATAAATGTCCTTACACCAGAATCCCATAGAATTGGATGACGTATGCGATTCACAATGCAGCGGGCAAAAACATGATGATAAGTAAAATAACTGATGTCTTCAAAAAAATATTTAAAAAACTGATGTCCAAACCATCGTGACTGAAGAGATAAAAAGTATGTAAACTAAATTAGTTTCTATTTCATTGACAATGTTTTGTTTTTGTCATACCCCGATTTAGCGTCAATTTCTTAAATAACGCTAATGCGGGATTATGCTTATTTATCAATGCCAGCTGTAGTAAACTGCAACTACATAACTTCAGTAAAACTCGCATACCCACATTACCATTTTCTTGTCAACATATCCAAAAAAAAATTTCAATTAAATTCAATGTAAACAATTCCACTCAAATTAATTTATCGCGACTCAAATTAAGTTTTAAACTTTTCATTGAAAAAATCTTACACTGTGTGCACACACGAGTTTTGCACTGTGCGCCCAGAAAAATAATTAAATGCATATTATCCAATTAATACAGATTTATTTTATCCCTTCCAGAAGTAAAAATCCAAATATAATGACCTCCTACAGTAAAATGACGGGTATAACCAATAATGACGAGCTACACTTGTGAAGTGATTCAAGTCATTGTTGAACGCAATAGATTTGGTTTAAAATTCCTTGTGTAAAGAATAATTGTAAAACTTTTAACAATTATGTTGATATCACATATTGCTTATTATGAGAAATTCTCATTCTAAACCAGGGCCAAACTGTTGTTAAGACAGTGGAATTTCATTCTAAAAAAACTTTAATGTTCCGATTCGGTGAAAACTGAGTCCAAACCTAAGTCATCATAAGTTTCTGAAGAAGTGCTGAATATGAACTTACGAATTATAATTAGACCCATATTAACAATATTTTAAATAATACTATGTAAAAATTATAAAATGAAACTAATTCTTTTAAAATAAAAATTAAATGGGTAGTTCATTATTAAATCTTACTGGAAAGCGTCAGTTGATTTTTGCCATAAAAACTTGCAATTCATAGTTTAATTTTAGTTATACTGACATGCCATTTTAAAGCAACACTAGGGCTATTTTGGGACGGACCTCGAAATTTTGAACTGCGGTCAGATGGCGAAGACGACACCTGATCTGACACCCGATCTCTAAACTTCCCCACCACACCAGCAAAAGGATTTCAATTCCCAGGAAAAAAGCTATCAACTAACAGCAGAATGATACAGCACCTACAATAAAACACCTACTTGAGAAGAACTATTCTAGAAATATGGAGGTAGGACAGAGATGTTTGATCATATATTCCTCTAAAATTGGAAAACTAATAAAAATTAAATATTAAAATCCGAATTAAATTAAATAGTAATCCATATACAATTAAATAATATTTAATATATCCAGTTTAAATTTGAGGCTCGTAGTGAAGTGGGGGGATCAAGTACCATAACATCAGATATTTTAGACAAAAATACAAATGAATTGAAATCAAGTATTTTTACCACTATCATTCAAATATGCTATTATTTTTGTGCTTACTATATCTAAATGGTTAGATCAGCATTAAGAATATATGTTGCATTCATCTTGAAGTTAAAAAGATAAATCTATAATTCAAAGAATTTTGAGATCATAATGCCCTGGCCTTACTGCGAGTCACCGTACAGTTACAAAATGCTACTTTCACATAAGTGACTGCATATCGCATAAGCACACATTCATATTTAAAATGGAACAAAATTCATGAAAACATATTAATACTTAAGAATCTTTGTAACCTTACTTTTGTATACAACTAGATAGAATGAATGAATGATCAAGGAAAAGACAGCTACAAATCAAAAAGCCTTTGTGTACATTTTTAAAAAATGAAAATTCCTAATGTAACTAGTTTGTAACATCAAATTTTGCATAAAATATTCATTTTAATCTTCAATTTACCAGATTTTATTTCTTGGTATTTCTGTTCAGCAGTCAGTTCCTTCCCCATTTCAAGCCTATATCATGTCTGTACTCTGTTCCATCCTAACTTGGCAGTAGAGTATATTCTAGGCATGCCGAATCACTGTTGTTGTCAGAGGAACTGGGTTTTAAGAACTAAAAAAATTACTAGAAATGCAGATCGCTGGCAAAACTTTATCTCGCAAACTTTTCGCCAAATAGTAAATATTTATTAGCTTTATAATCATTTTAAATCAGAGAATTAATTTTTTTCCTTATTTTGTTCAATATTATTGATACATTATTTTAATAAGTCATTAAAATTATTTCATTTCGTTTCATCGTTTTTCAAAAGAAAACGCCAAACATTTCAATATTCTGTAAAGCATCATTCGGCTAATGTTTTTCGAAAAGATATCTGTATCATCGTTCACATCTTTTAAAAAATTTAATCTAATGTTGGGATTTCATTTTTCCAAAAAAAATGCATGGATTTTTCGTCAAATACAGGATAATGTAAAACCATCATATTTTAAAAGACCCTGATCGTTTCTTTCTGTGGTTACTTAAAGGACTGAATGCATTTTTTTCTTTTTTCAAACGGAAAACTGTTCTTTGCGAAACACTTGCAAGATGTGAAACTTTATTGACGATTTGGTTGATAGAATCTTGAGGGTTTTCTTCACGGAAGCGAGAATAAACATTTAATAAGTTTCTGTGTGCTGCACTTTTTGTTGGTTTCAATCGTCTTGATATGTGTACAGCGCAGTGATAACACTTTCTCAGACATTTTAGCAGTGAATGGAAATGGCGAATTCAACAATCGAAACTAATAACTACTAATGCGATCAACAGTATCAGCTGGTAAAAAACAGCGAGAATAAAAAAGTACGAGTTATGGTAATGCCACATTGAAAAGACGCAGTTGACTATCCATGGTTGAATGGTCATAGCACTGGTCTTTTAAGCAAGAGATCATAAGTTCGAATTCCGCTCGAGACAATGCGATTCATAAATATTTAATTCCTTTATTTTGTTTTCCTTTATTTCATGTTCCAGGAGATTCTGGACCTTTCTTTAGTTTACCAGACAAGTGTTCTGGACTTTTCTTACTGTCTCCAGAAAAGTATTTTGGAACTTTCCCTACTAGTATAAAAGCAGAAGATCTGTCAGTCACTGTTTTCTCAGTTCAGAGTTGAGTTAATAAATTGGTTTAGCTCTACTTCTTCTGTGTGTCATTGAGTTCCACACTAAAATACCTACGTGATGGTTGCGAACAGAATGAAGCAAAGTTGGCGGAAAGATACAAGAAACACGTGCCAAATATTTGACCTTGAAGACCGGTTCTAGTCAAAGTGGAATTCATTATGTCAATCATTTGGTTTTATTCGTTCGCTTTATTTACAAAATACTTAACAGGTAAGCACTTCTAACTTGAGAACAATTTTAAATACATACTAATAAAAAAAGGATTTCTGTAATTTATGATATTTGATAAATTTCTGCACTGTGCATATTAGCTATTTTAAAGTCAAAATTGATGGGCAACTCTTTCCCAACGCGGAGCGTCACATTTTCTGCCTTTTACAATCCTGCCAAGTTAGGGTGAAAAAGACAATAGCATTTAACTATAGACATTAAATCTGCTGCAAAATTCCCACATTTGGTACAAAACAGCAACTTATATTGAAAACTAAGATTTATGAAAGTTTATATGAAAAAACAACCGGTACTACTAAAAAAATTTTTTAAAGTCAAATTTCAAAATTTATGAACAATAACTTTATATACAAAAATTTAAGGCAATAAAGTATAGATAGAAAAACGATAAAATTTATAGAGATAAATGCTATAATTTATATTTTACTTAAAAAGTCACAAAACAAAAAGTGCATTTGATATAAGCAAATTTTCATTTTATTTAAACACTGGTTGATGAAGTGAACAAAACTGACAAGTATCAACATTTTATTTGATTTAACAAAATTTTATGATCCATGGAAATCTAAGAAATGAAAATGGTTTTGAGAATACAAGAAATACAGTTCAAGTTGCAAAATCCAATACAGAAACAAATATTTTGCATCTAGCACCAGTTTACATTTGTTTATTCTCTTATATGTAGAAAAAAAATTTCAACTGGTTATTCAAGCTATCATACATTTAAAAAACTTGTTCCCTTTTTGAAAAACGAGAAGTAAAAAAAAAAAAAAAAAAAAAAAAAAGAAGAAGAAAAAAAAATCTAAGGTTTTGCACATATGAGATAAAATATGAATTATGTTTTCTAACAAAGCTCATCACATATGGAAATGAAAACAAAAACTGAACACATGTTTTCTGTATTAAAATGGCATTTATAAAACACTTCTTAATTCTTCAGTGTTCTTTTACAAAAATAAAAGAAGCCCTCTGGCACGAAAATTTATGAGATTCTTCACAAAACGGATGGAAAAAATGTATGCTTTAGTACATTAAAAAAAAATTAAAGATAAAACAAAGTATCCGCCAGCTCCTCACGAGGTTCTTGATGAAGTGATTGCCCTGCCAAGAATGCCAACTTGTGGGCATACTGGCAAGGTGCAGGAACACGAATTGTACCCTAAAACAAATAAAAAAAATAATGAATATTGTATCGTAACATAAAAATAAAAAGAATTTTCTTTTGTAACAAATGCGAACAAATATGTACT